>WEKX01017129.1:5038-46596 GCA_013390025.1 Pitta sordida
GGGGGGGGGAAACCCTTAATATTGGCTTTTTGATGATTTTTGTACGACATAAATTCTTGTATCCAAACTGTGTCTTCTGGTGTAATTTCTCATGACATGACCAACAGCAAACACAAAGAAGTAGAAAAAATAAAAATACTAAAATTCATCTATCCATTCAATTATGACATTTTTTTGTTCACAGGTTAAGTTCATTTCAATAACAGAGACATTTTATTCTATCACACTCAGTTGTGAGAAGAGATACCACATACATGTTCAACCTGAATCACATAACTTCTCCCTAATTGTCAGTCACGTGCAAGGGATCGGGAGTCTTGGCTGTTACCCTTGACTTCAGAATAAAATTGTGGGTTAGTAGTTAGAGATTCACTATGAAAAGCATATTCAATCTGAGTAGCCGTATGAATTATTTGTTAGACTAAAACTTAGTGCATGAGGTCCTAGGTTCTTTTCCTGTGGCAACCCATGATCTTCCTTTTAGGGTATTTATAGAATATGGTATTAGTTCATACTCAAATGTCACCAGATTAAAAGGCAAGCATGGATTTATTCAGTATAAGTGCTAAGTGCATGAAAATAAAAGCCAGCTTCAGTAGGTCTGACTAATATAAATCCATTCACTCTTTTTTTTGTAGCTCAAGGAGTTTTCCCATCAAGAAGGAGGAGGTAGGTAGTACCTGCCTTTCTTCTTCCCTAAAAATATGCCATATTTCTCTGGTAAAAGCCCAACATTTCAACACATCAACATAAGACAGAAAGTCTAAAACTAATCACCCAAGTGACACAGACCTCTCCAGGCAGGGCAGTGCCTGCTGCCCTCAGCACAGGATATTCCAAGTTGGAAGGGACCCACAAGGATCATCTAGTCCAATTCTCAAGCAAACGTCCATCTAGGGATCAAACCCACAACCCTGGAGCCACGGGCACCACACTCCATCCCTACGAGCCTCTCATCATCTAGACCATGTCATTGAGTTCCTCATCCAGTGTTTTCTTAAACACCTCCAGGGATGGCGACTCCACCACCTCCCCGGGCAGACCATTCCAATGAGAGATCACTCTCTCTGTGAAAAAACTGTTCCTAACGTTCAGTCTAAACCTCCCCTGGTGTAGCTTAAGACCACGTCCTCTTGTTCTGGTGCTGGCAGCCTGAGAGCATCTCACTCAGTGGAGTGCCTTGGCTGCTGGTGTGGGGCAGTCCTCCTGAGTCTCAAGCAAGTTCCAATACAGAGAGATTCTCTGCAAACTGCAAAAGGGAATCCTTCTGACCCACACAGACTTACAAATTTCTTTTCCTTCACACTGAAAGAAGTATTTAACTATAATTCAAGCAAATCTTACTGTATAGAAGTAGTCTGATAAGTCTTGATAAGTCTTGAAGGGAAGGCAAAGAGCACACTAAAGGATAATGCTCCAGAACTCTTTCCAGAGAGGTAAGAAAAAAATGAGACATAGATCAAGGTAAATTCTCTAAAGGAATGACAAAGGCTAGACAGACATGGTTTGGGTCTGCTCTGCCACTCTTAAACATCTTAAGTTTTACACGTCTAACAAAGAGGTATTCTTGAAGTAGGAGCCTATATTTTCTTTATGCTTAATAAGGAAAAGCAGGTACCTCAGGAGACAGACTCATTTTGCCTAATTCTAGACATTCCTCCCTGCATGTACTTATAACAAACAACATGTTTCTACTTAGAACCATCACTTTATTAGTCATTCAAAATAGTGCACAAGTAGCTGATAAATTCAATAGACTGTACACAATTATAACATGGGAGTGGGTGGGTAATATTAACTGTATTAACCCATCGTTTTCCAAACCAGGAGAAAAAGCAGATAATATTGAAATATTAAGTTCCAGAGCTTGGGGGTTTTTTTTCTTTTATTTTGAAACAAAAAATACAGATGTGAAATATCCATTAAACTGAAATTTTCAGCCATAACTTAACATGTACCTGCGTCATGATAAATGTGAGTTTTAGCCTCAGACAATTTACCTATGGTGGACAGACAGACTTCTAAACTTCCTTGACCTCCCATAAAGTGAGTGCAGATTGGACTTTAAGTGGAATGAAGACAAAACAGGCAAAGATTTTAATAGGACATCACTGGATATAATCATGAATACCTAATAGGCTACATAATTTGCTTCTTTACATGAAATCTATGCTCAATGTCTCATCAAGTGAGTTCTACTGTTTGTTCAATGTTAATTAAATGTTCTTTCAAATCCTGCTAGGATTTGAACCTAGATATACGGAAGGTGGAGTGATTAAAGATTGCTTAATGATTCTAAACTTCTTGATGCATTAAGCCAGAGGGGTTGGAAACAAGAGAGCTGGCAGAAAGTAGATACCTTTGTAGTAAAGTCGAGATTTCTGCTGCTGAAGAGATGGACTAATACTGCATGTGTATGTGTACGTGTACAGGGTCACAAGTTCACAGGTTATTCCAAGTTGGAAGGGACCCTCAGGATCATCTAGTCCAACTCCCCACCAACTAGACCACGTCACTGAGCTCCTCATCGAGTCTTCTCTTAAATACCTCCAGGGATGGCGACTCCACTGCCTCCCTGGGCAGACCATTCCACTGAGAGATCACTCTCTCAGTGAAAAAACTCTTCCTAACGTTCAGTCTAAACCTCTCCTGATGTAGCTTAAGGCCTGCATGAGTGTTTTAGAGAAGCTGGGTCTGAGGTCTTCTTACCTCTGTCATCTCTCATAAAATACCTCTGCACCTTCTCTTACTTAGGCATCTTGGCAGATATTCATATTTTTCTCACCACACTTAAGGAAGTAGTCATGCCCACCACTAATTTTACATTCTCTTGGTTTCCTCTCAGTTACCTCCATCCCCTTCTAGTGATATACTTGTTACTTTTCCCATCATGATAAATACGAGCAGGCCACTATACACCAGGGTCATATTTTAATACTTCAATTAATTAATCAAAATACCTTTTTCATAGACTAATTCGGGTCGTCCTTTATAATTCCCTCTACAAGGCATAGAAAAATAGAGCCAACATTTGTCAGTCTGAAGTTTTCATTTGGAGCCTGAAAAAATTCTTTCTAATCAGTGGTAAAGTTCTCATTCAAAAGTGGGTTTTTGATCAGGCATAAAATGTTAATTTTTTTGTAGGAAAGTCAATTGTTTCCTCTGGCATAGAGAAGTTCTGTATCTATTTCAATCAGACATGGTCTGAACAAGTAGCTTTTAAACCAAAAATAACCATAATCTGGTTAAGGCAAAATTTGTCCTCTGTTTTGCAAACCCAGCTTTTTCTTTAGCTTCAGGTTTCCAAAAAGCTGAATTCAATCTCCCCTGAACAGCAGCCTTCAGCTGCGTTTACATACAACTGAGTTCAGCTCCTACCAAAGCACATGAAGATATTAAATTTGTCATACAAACAACTTACTGCTCCCTGTTTTCAAGGGAGCACTGCTTTTTCAAGGTATGGTTTCTATCAGGTGTTCATTCAACCCTTTGTTTCTTTTCAACCAAACCTTGACTCAGTCAATGCAACGTCCCAGTTCTGAACTTGCCTGGTGTCATTGCTTATGTTTTCTGACAACAAAGCTTTAGGCCAGGGAAGAGCGTTCTGAGGATATAATAGAGAGATAAGCTTACAGTTCAAAGATCCAAGATTTAAATTAATTACTTAACTTAATTTGCCCACAGCAAAGCAGATGCTCCTTAAAGAAGCATAGAAGTTGGAGATGGACATTTTTTAGAATGGTTGCTTTATTTTCTAAGGAGTGCTGCTGCTAATTTATAACTAAAAGCAGTACTGTGAAGGTGAAATTGCAGACATAAATATTCAGCCTTAGCTAGTATTTCTCAGTACTTTCTTCACAGCCCTGTGACTGTTGCTTTTCTTTCCCTTTGAAATATAAGACTATTATTGCCAGCACTGTGATAGGATTGTAAATATTTTTTAAATCCCTCAGGTTTTATGAACTACTGGAAAGGTGTTCAGCAAGCTAAGGAAATTCTCAGAGAAAACAGGGTTCTTAAGTTACCAACCACATGGTCTTTGAGTTTGTAAATAATTACAAGATGGAGTCCACATGAAGACAAAATCAGAGTCCCCAAATTTTGTCACTTGAATGAAAAGCATATTAATAATTTTAATAATTTTTACTCTTTCACTATTCAGCTATTGGTGTTATTTTAAAAAAAAGTGCTAAATTACAAATCACCACACTGTTCTAAAATTCTGAAAAGTCATGATTTGAGTAAAAAAGTATGGAATTCCTACCACACCTGTAATCCTGACATTTCATAATTTTCTCCACATTACTCTAGTGGAAATAGTACATATTTCTATATTTCTTTGCAGGGGAGAATGCATATATACATATATGTATATATACTCAAAATTCGCAAAGTTTTTATTTGTTGAATAACTCAAAAATCTTTCTCAAGTAATTTTAAAATGATGCTGCATTTTCTTATAACTCAGGAAACCAATGACTGCATTTTCATTAGCTGAACTATTTCTCCCGTGTATAAGCAACATTCATTTCCTATTGACCATGTCTCTCAAACTGAAATTTGTTGCAAAGACTTCTGGAAGATAGAATTTCCTGAGAAGAATAGTAATCAAGAAAAACGTGGAACAGAACGCTTACCTCTGCTAGGAATGTGTTACAACAGGAGCATTTAGCTTACTGTTTAGCTGAAGAAACCTGGACAATTCAAGAATTTGGTTTATCTTGAACAAGCCAAGATCAACAAAATATTTAATGGAAATTTACCTTCATGAAAAAATAATTAATAAATTAGATACATGCAATATTTTCTGGACTATTTTGGTATTGGTAGAAGCTGCATTTTCTTACAGAAAGTAGACTATGGAAGACTCCAAGAATAGCTGAAACGTGGACGCAATGGCAAGTATCTTGCTGCAAGTGGGCTAGAGAGAGCTCTGCTCACTAAAAGAACAATTTATTTCAGCTTTGTTCCCACAGCCCTTTGAAACCACAACCACCTGCAACTCGGCAAAGAGAGTGAGTGCCAAGTATGACACTGTACCAGAAACCATCAGAGCCACCACCTGTCCATCAGCCGTTGTTTTGTTCCACTGCTGCAGATCTGCAGTAATCATGGACTTCAATCTTGTTTTCGTACCCATCACCCTGCACCAGTCTGTCCTTATAAAATGAAAATTATGCTTTCTAAAACCAGAACCTCTGTTTGCAGAGACTGAAGCTGAAGCCTAGAGATAAGGTGTAGGAAATTCCTTGTTTGGTGTAGATCTTCATCTGTTAATTATAGAAACCAGGACAGGAGAGAAGTGGAAAGAGTTTTTCATCCTTAAAAAGCAAGCTGACATCATTAAAGGAAGGAATCCCTGGATGTTAAATGAGGGTGGCACAGAAGAATTGGAAACATTTGCCTTCAAAGGAGTTCTGCATTTCATTTCTGTTATACTGATTTTTTTTTTTTCAGTTCACTAACTAAAAATAGAAAGGGATGTGACTTGAAGGCAAATCAATAAAAAACCTGAAATTAACCGAAACGTCATTAATTCATTGTTTAAGATTCTTTTATCAAATTGCCGTACTTTAATGTGTTTTATGACTCTAAAATAGATTAACCTTTGTCCTAGAATGAGTTATGTATCCCAAAAGTTGCGCCTCTCATCCTTTTGACAGTTCACTATAATCTCTCAAAGGAACAAATTCACATTCAATGTCATTGCAAAACATCTTTTACCTGAGGAAAACTCTTCTGGCTGCAGCAAAACAAATCCCAATAAATTTGATCTTTTCTCATCAAGCTGATCAAAATAAAGTTTGCAGGTGTCAAAGCACATTTCAATAATGAATGTCTACAGGCTTCAGAAAGTGTGAAATTAGGATGTGGAAAGCAAGAAAATAGAGAAGCTTTGCCAAAGTATTTAGTCTCCCACTGTGGCTTTCATTTCTTACATAGCAAGTGCAGTTGTGACTCTGATGCCTATGTGAAACTGATACCATCTATGACTCAAAAACTCTAATGAATGACTCACCAGTGCTGAGAATAGCTACCGAAGGGTCACTCTGGGACTGCAAGCTTCCTTTCAGGAAACAGAGAGAATAGAAATGTGTATCAGTTCCTGCTTGACAGTGAAATACTTTGAACTGTTAAAAGGAATTTCGAACATAATTTTTTACATAAAATTAAAGTTAAATTGTTATGAAATAATAACAGGGTACAAAAAAGAATTAAACTTTTAACCAAACTGTTTGTTGTGGTTTAACGCCAGCCAGCAGCTCAGCCCCACAGAGCCGCTCCCTCGCCTCCCTCACAGTGGGATGAAAGAGGGAATAAGAAGGGTAAAGGTGGAAAACTCAAGGAATTAATTCACCACTTCCCATGGGCAGAGAGGTGTTCCACCATCCTCAAGAAAGCAGGGCTCCAGAATGAGTAAAAATTGACTGGGGAAGACAAACACCATCCCTCTGAACATTCCAGCTCCCTGCCTTCCTTCTTCCTACACATCCATATGCTGAGCATGGTCCCATATGGCCTGAGATATCCCTTGGGTCAGCTGGGGTCAGGTGTTCTGACTGTGTCCCCTCCCAATTCCTTGCGTATCCCCAGCCCACTTGCTGGTGAGGTGGTACCAGAAGCAGAGGAGGCCTTGATGCTGTGTGAGCACTGCTAAGCAGTAATAAAAACACCTCTATATTATTAACCCTGTTGTCAGGAAAAATTTAAGACACAGCTCCATATCAGCTACTGTGAAGAAAATTACCTCTACTCCAGATAAAACCAGCATACTGTTACAGTAGTGTTAGGAAAAGGAGAGTAGAGATCATAGGTTTCATTTCTTTAAATATTTTAATTTCACAAAGGACAATTTTTATTTAAAATAAATCTATTGCAAAAATTATCATTTGCATCTCATTAGTCGACAAAGTACTGCAAGATACAGCTAAGCACCTTCCAGCCTCTGCGCTGTTATTTGTATAATATATTCCGACATCAACATGATTTTCAGTACAGCTGATTGCATCAAAATGCAGAGATGAATTCCATAGGTTGTAGGCTCTGTGAGGAAGAAGTTAAACCGCTTTGCTCAAGTGTCAGTGGCACTGGACAAAGACAGACTAAGTACAGAGGAAACAAAGTTCTGACTGTAGCAGGTCCTGGGGTAAACAAGAAAGAATATCTGCTTCAGGAAATTCATCAAAGAGAAGGAGGAGAGAAGAGGAGGAGGTGTGAAATGTTAACTCTGAGGGTAAAAAAAAAAGACAGGACCAACAGGAATACAATACAATGAAGCCACAATGGTCTACTGCTTGGAAGCCATGGGAAAGACAAATGGGCAGGATATATCAGATGAAATTTTATGTGATGTATTAGATCGTGCTTTGATTATCAAACAAAAGTCAGCGCTATATGTGGGCCTTGCCCAATAAAGGCTTTCAGCCCATAAGGAATCTCTCAGTGCTGGATGGGACTGAAGGTCAGGTGAAACCGTGAAAATTACTGAGTAGGAGTAGAAAAGATTAACAATCACCTGAATGAAAGTGGACACCACAAAAGATTAGGCAGAAAGATACATTATCTCACCACAGCATGGATAGAGGTTCTCTGAAATAGTAGATCTTTTCCATCTCAAACATACTCTGTAGGGACTGGTATTTCCCTGTTACTCAGAACTGATACCACATCTCTGAAAGCTTATTACTATTACAGCTGTGCACCTAAAGCACCTTGCTGTAGGATATAAAAAGCAGAGCCCTGGTTTTAGCTTCCGAAAAAGCCTAATGCTTGCTTTCATTCATTGTGAGTCTGTGGCTGTGGCAGGCTGTGATCTCTGATCTCTGACAGTAAGCAAGCTCCTCTGACTAGAAGGTCTGAAAAGGCAATGACAGCCTAATAGAATTTTATGATTACATTTTGAACATTTCCACTGTGAGCAGGAGGCTCCTGACTCAGATAAATTTATCTTCTACTTAAAGAACAATAAAAAATAATAGGAAAGAATCAACAAGTCACGGTAGAAATAACTCAATATTTCTGCTGCATTATTTTCACTTTAAATTAACTTACTGAAATACAGTGAAAGTAGTTTGGGGGGTCTGAAAAAGAGACCAACACTTCTAAATGTGAGCGGATGGTCAGTCTTCATTGCTAGAAAGGAGGTATTGCTCCCAATATATTAGTTATAAGAATGAATGAATGAGCTAAGCAAAATGAATATGAACTTTAAGGAATATGGAGGAGAGAGAAAATTATGTGTGAGACAGTTCTAAGACAAAATAGTTTCCCAGTCAAAGCATTAGGAAATCTGAACAAAGCCCAGATGTGGATGTGCCCACACTGAAGCAGATCCACAGCACACACAGGAATGACTGGTCTTTGGATCTTTCAGTTTAAGAGACTTGTGTTTCATCCACCTAACCTGACAGTGCCTTTTTATCGGGAAAGTTAAAATAAGCTTTAATTTACTTAATCACAGACTTTGTTCTTAAAATGCATTCATGATGGTTTATAAAGCACTTTGAGACCCTTTCTTGGCTCTATAAGCACAAAGTGTCATTAAATCATTCAGTATAAAATGTCCTTTTCCTCAATATATTTTATAGTAGTAACTTTTTATTATCATCCGATGGCAGTAAAACATGACAGAGCTCATCTAGCATGCTGGGGCAAGGTCTTCACTCAAGTTGATTAAAGTTTTGTCTGAGTGAGGAGTCAATAAAATTGAGTTAAGGACTTCAGAATTTGATTTCTTACTAAACCATTAGGAACATATACATGGAAACTCAAAATGGATTTTTTTTCTAATATATATGTTCCTAATGCTTTAGATTCAATCGACTCCTTCTAATAGGGATATTAGCTCTCCTAAATTTCAAATAATGCTGGTATGTTTTCCCATATTCATTGCTTTTTCTGACTGTCTAAACACAGCTCCTACATGCCTCCCTCATTCTGCCTTTTTTTTTGTAACAACCATAATTATTTTTACTATACATAGAAAGTCTTTTGCAAGAATAAGGTGGATGATGTTCATTATTGGCCCATTGAATGGAAAACACCTGAACACATGATGAAAACAATTTGGCAAAGATAACTTGTTTCCTGAGGTAACCATTTGTGTCATTAAATCTCCAAGAATTGACATATAACTTTATCCTGCAAGGCAATAGCTCTGGAGGAGTTATAGCAAAACAAATACTGGAATGGGAATAGAAAGAGCTCCATGATACAAGAAGGTAAGGCAAATCATGGTGACTCCCACTCCATATTTCCCCTTTCATTTGCTGGTTTTTCTTCATTTTCAGCCTTATCATAAGTCAAATTTGCACCTTCTGTTGTAATTCCATACAATTTAAATCACTTCTCAGCTTTTTGCTCCACAATATTACTCCAAATAAGTGTCCAAGACTTCCCTGACTTCTACCAGGAACTAGGGTGTGTTTTCCAACCATAGGAATTAATTTCCCCCTAATCCAGTTTAATGGTTTTTTTATCATCCATCACTGCTTTCTCTAGGACTGGAACTACAAGTAATCTAAAACTCAGTTAAAATTATTTCTTTATGCAATAAATTGCCCTTCGGCCTCACTTTTCACCAGTAATTATTACTTTCATAAACCCCTCATAGAGATATCTTATTTTGAGGGGAAAAAAAAAAGAAGGGAAAAAAAGGGGGGGAAAGGATAACTAGCAGCCAGCATCAACAAATGTTTTCTACAGAAAACTCAAGTTATGTAGAAATTCTCGGTGTAGGACCAAAAAGAGCAACACAGGCCACTGGGAGTAGAAATACACTAGTCAATTCAAAAGTGGGGAGGAGGGAGTACAAGAAAATCTGATGAACAACTATGCTGCAGAGCAGTCTGATGGAGGCTGCAGAGTGGTACCTGGAGAGAGGACATTCCTGGTATTGGTCTTTTCCAAAGGTAACAGCTTTGTAACCAGTCCCTGTGTGCTGCAGCCACCATGCAACTAGCCCTACCCAAGGCCAGGCATGCTGTTCTTTTCGCTGAGTGTCAGCCCAGCAGTCAGATGCAATTGTACATGAGGATAAGGCATCCATGTTGGCTGAATAGCAGAACTAATCGTGGGGTCCCCAAACTGTGCTATGAGACAAGCTTGCCTTCTGTTTCGAAATTACAGTCATGACAACAAATCTGTTAAACTCCTCCGCTGACATGTTTTACTTTGCCAGGACGAGAACACTGTGAAGGCTGCTTGTTGGCTCAGCTTCAGTTTTCATGACAGATTTCAGGCTGTGACCTAACCTAACTCCTGAATTACAGGAAACAACATGGAGATCTGAACTAGTTATAGGGGCTTATTGATAAATTAACCAGTGATATTTAAGAAAATCATGTATTTTCTGTCGAGGAAAGACTCTTCACCTCCAAGCTGAGGTTAAAGTGTTGTGAATCTTTAAGGGAAGGAAGTTTCTTTCGTACACTTGAAATCTTCTTCCAAGGAGGAAGGCAGACATGTCATGGAAGCTTCAGGCTTTTACTGCTTGTATTTTCCCCAAGTACACCCTACAGCCAGAGCCAGCAAAAGAAGATGACCTAAGTCATTGATAATAGATAACAAACTTTTTCATCCTGCAGATATTTTGGATACTATTCAGATTGGGATGGGAAAAAATGTGGGACTTTTATCAGATAGCGGTTTGCTAGTGAACTGTACTAGATTTTATTTACTGAGCTAGTGTTCCCAAGTCACTTCTTCCTGAAACACATTTGGTGCTCACAGTTAATCTTGTCAACTCACCAAGGAGACAAGAAATTATACAAGGTGAAGAGAGAAAGTAATTTTTCCACAATTTCATGTCAGAATTAAAGGAGGGAATTCTGTAATATTCATGCTGTGCCAATTCACTAGCTAAAAGGTGAATCACATTTGTCAGGTCAGTCAATAACGGACTTGTGATCAGCAGATTTAACTGCTTGTGCCCTCATCACCCTGAAAGACCTCCTGTCTACTCTTAGGAAACTCTCTGGGCCATGAGAATCGTTTCTTCTTTGGCCTAATCAGGGCTGAAGAATATCCAGCCTATGAGGGTAGGGAAGGAACACCACCTCCTGCAGATAAAAACAGCAGAGCCAGGAGGAGGTGGAGGAAAGCAGCAGGTCTTATACAGAGAAATCCCCCTTCTCCGCAAGTACCAAGCATGTTTCCTAAAGACGTCTCTCAAACTTCGGTGTGTCCTATTCTGCCACTCTCCTCCAGGGCAACAATTAATTGAGAGTAATGAAGAATGGAAAAGACAGTCCTAAACCCAATCTGCTGCTCTTCTTTTTCCTGTACTCACCAAAAACAGTGTTTGCACATGAGCTACACATTCCAGTGGAATTAGGGTGCATTGGACTCAGGCAATTTCCAGCTTTATTTCTACAGAAACAGAAATTCATTGGTTTTGCACCACCTTAGTCTTTTTATGTATTTTTTTTATATTAACTGGTAAGGACACCCAGGCAATCTGCCCTAAGTTTTTGTTTCAAGCATAAAATTAGACTTCTATGCATCAATACATAATAGCTCAAATGCTGCCCAGTTTCCCCAGTGTTAATCTGGTGACAGACATGTGTCACCACCCAAAAGTTCTTCAGAGTTCTGGAACTCCCAGCTCAAGGATACTTTGACTGACAGCACACACTTCAAGCTCATATCACAGCTGTAAGGGCATGGGATGGGTAAGACAAAAGAAGTTACTGAACAATTTAGCAGTCCAACGTCTGTTGAACTTATCAGTTATATAACATTAGTCCTTTTTGTGCATCTGTTACGCTCTTCCCATGGGAGTAAAGCAAGACAGACAACAGATTGTCGTTTTAAAAGAAACAGAATGATTTCCCACCACTTTCTTCTTTTTTTTCTTTTTCCCCATCAAAAGAAACAAAAGCAAAAGCAAAGAAATAAAAAGGAAAATTAAGAAATAAGACATTTAAATCACTTCAACTGTTTTAATCGGAAAAATTATGACATTCCACTTGAATTTCTGCCTTTTTAATTCTTGAGAATATTTTAGTAGAAAAAATTAATTTCATTTTCATAAAGCATTTTGTAATTAACATAAAAAATTGTAATTCCAAGTGTGTCAAAATGAGAGCGATTATCTGTGGTCTCTCAAGCACCTCTTTTAATATGGACCCTTAAAAATCCAGCTTAGATGAAATTTCAGATAAAAATTATTTCTACTTTTACACTGAGAAAGATTTATAGTAACACTCAACAGAGTAATAAAAAGGAACAAGCCTCACAAAGGTCTTGGTGGAGCATTAAAAATTGCTTTATTTATCCCTGATTTTTTTTTTTTTGGAGGTAGCACTCGGAAGTTCCTATGTGGACTAGGCCACTTTGTGATAAGACCTATATTGAAAATCTGTGGGAAAAATCCCATATTTGTAATGCATAAATGTTTTTTAAATATAGCCAAATGGCAGTGGATAATATTCTGCCCATGGCATCAAACTGTTTTTATTTCCCTTCAAACACTAAAATAGGATTATAAAAATTAAAAATTACCCTTCAAATACTAAAATAGCATCATAAAAATTACTCGTGAACACTGAAATCAAAGGAGTTCCACTGAGTCAAGCTCCATTGTGGGAAAGAGCAGCAGCAGCATCCTGAACTGGTACCTTTGCAGCCTACAGATTCTACCCTGCAGTTATCCTTTTGCAATAAGAAGCAAAATAAAAATTAAAAACATTTTATTTTTTTTAACTTTTTGGAATAAGGCAATTATGTATAGAACCAGGTGTGCACAGAGAAATCATGTGAGCAACTCTGCCCCAGAATGAAACTGTATATGCTCCTAAAGGAAATTAAATCAGCCAAAGCCTGTCTGACTTACCCAACTAATTATCCTTCCTTTACTAAAGGGGAATTATGGGTTCTATTCATAATTAAGCCAGGTTATGGGAATTTGGCTAACATCACTTACAATGTGTCTTTCTGAAAGATCAAGCAGCCTGGAAAATAGAAACTAATTTCTCTACGAACAACCTGATAAAGTGGGACTTCGGCAGAACATATAGTTCCACAGGGGGCAGTCACATTTGTGATGCCTTTCTGCACAAAGAAATAGAATAATAGAATATGTCTGGGTGTGAGCACCTGTTGCTGTGATGGCATTTTACTTCTCTGATCCGAGAAAGTGAATGTCATGGCTGTACGTACAGTGTTAATATTCCAGAAACCAGAGATAAAGTCAGTTTTCCCATTGTGCCAGTTCTGTAGAGAAAAAGTAAGATGTTGATAGCTCTGCCTTACAAGGAGACGCACCAAGCTCAAGTCTGCCAGCCCAAGCCATTTGTAATATTCACTCACTATTGGATACTAAAGAAGAAAAAGTATGATGAACAGGAAATGACATGCAAATCAAGTGGCAAAACCTCACCAGAAACATGCCTGACCATATGTGACTATTGATAGCATTACACTGCAGCAGAACTAGACTCCACTTTGATGTAAGGATGGAGAATAGTGAGGCCAGTGGCAGCTGTTGTGTGATGGGAGACACAACAGTCCATTTCTGGGATGCCATTTAGGCTTTTAATTTCTTTTCCTGCCTGGTCACAGATTTTCTAGGGAACTTGAGTCATCCAGTCATTTGTTCATCTAATCCTTCTCTCGCACACATGTGCATACGCTGCTCTCAAATGAAGAAACGTATTGAACTATCTCACAGGCATGTAAAAAGGATAAAAATGTTAGACATAAATATAGTAACTGATAGTGCTGGAGGGTAAATGTAGAAAATGTGGAAAAAGCTTAGAAAACAACTGCCTTTTGTTTTCTCTTATACACAAATACACATATAAAACAATATTTAAAACAGAAACTAAAGGCAAATTTCAGGGTAGAATTTTGAATTCTTCCTTTGCATGATAAGGAATGCTACTTCTGAAGTCCTAGACTTCAGGATTAGGATTCAATATATATCAGGCTAAATTCCTAGTAGGCATAAATTATTTAGCATAAATAATTTCAAAATTCAAAAAAGGATATTTTTTCACAAGTCAACGGTACAGTGACCATTTTTTTAATTCCCCTTTATTCCTTGTTTTTGTTTTGAGATTATCCTTTTCTCATCCATAAACTTAGCATAATAATATTTGTCCTTTCTAAAATTGCCTCCTGGATATAAAGTACTCTTTTTCGCATACTTGGGCATTTAAATTATTATTAATTCTCATGTGTTGAGTTAAGCGCTCCCCCAAAAGCATATTGGTTTTTTGAGGTGCATAAGGACACCCCCTGAACTGGTGTCCTGTCTAATCTGATTGCCAAAGCAAGGACTGTACTAGCAGATGTCTGATGCCATCTATAGCTGGCAGAGCGGGAGCTTTTTTCTGTTCACTGTGAGCACAGTCCCCACTGGGATCAATTTACTTTTTCATTCACACCACACAAAAGAATGTGTCGATAGTGCTGGAGATGACGTCAGTGCAGTCAGCCGCAGAGAGCTGTGGAGAGTACAAGTGCTGCAAACAAGAACAGCCATCAATAACAGGCTCTTCGGATGAGAACCCTTCTATTGGAAACCAATGGTCACGTTTATTAAGGCTTTGTTTTGAAATACAGGCAACAACAAACCTAAACAGCCAAACACACCAGAGCAGGAAATTCACCATTGTGATTTTATGCTGAAATAGTTCAAAGAATGTTGAGCATCAGAAAATCTATTTCTAACGAGTCATTCTTTTGTGTAAGTATCCTAGTAATATAATGCACACCAGTTTTCGTGCATAATTCACAATCCAGGGAACAAAGTGAGGAAGATAAAGGACATACTGACTCTCTGTCTGATCCACAAAGCAATGCAGTTTCTGTCTGTAAAGTGAGAACAAAAATTATTTTGTTGCTTAAAAAAAAAGTCTTTTTCCTTCTGAGTATTCCACATCATCTCTTAAGTGATGCTCACGAGCTCTATTAATGTGCAATATTTTTAAAGTCTATTTACTATAGACACCATTGTGTCTGTAATAATCATATTCTCACAACCCACAATATTTTTTCAAGTATTCATAAGCTACTTTGGAGTAGGTGCTAATACTTTGCCTCAGACAACAACCACATCTGAGTTTTATTTTAGTACTCAAAATTTTATCTAAATTGTTAAGGCTGTTTTGCCAAAGCAAATCCAAAAGAGGGCAAAAGTAATTCCTTTCCACTTCACTTATGACACTCCGGTGTTTCAGGGGAGATAGGGATTTCAGCAAGATAATGGCCTGTAACCTAAGCATTGGAAGGTGTCTCCAAAAGGGAATCTCTCCATTGACTTCAATCCTGTCTACATCAATGCCTAAAAAGTAACAAATTCAAGGCTGAAACCAGCACTTAGGCTGTAGTGGGAGAATTACATCACCACACAGAGATGTATCAAACTAGCTACAGTTTGGCCAGCTCAGTATTAATGGCAATGAAATTACAGTGCCTGCATAGACAAGCTGATCTTGGTACCAGGTAAAGTCATGGAACAGATAATCCTGAGNCTAGGCTTGGGTATGAGTGTGAATATTTTGAATGTTTGGAAAAAATCCACTTTAGTACAGTGAGTATCCCCGCCTCATGCGGGAGACCAAGTGTTCAATTCCCACCAGGGAGGCAGTGGTGACATTTAGGAGTAGGACTCGATGATCCTTATGGGCCCCTTCGAACTCAGAATATTCTGTGATTCTGTGATTCTGAGTGGCTGGAGAGTGGTGAAATGGAGAGGGATTTGTGAGTAATTGTTGACAGAAAATCCACTTTAGTACAGTGGTGAGTGTCCCCGCCTGCCATGCGGGAGACCAGGGTTCGATTCCCGCCAGGTAGGCAGTGGTGTGGTTTAAAAGTTGGACTCGATAATCCTTGTGGGTCCCTTCCAACTCACAATAATCTGTGAATCTGTGAAAAACTTAATATGAGTCAATGGCATCCTGGCCTGTATCAGGAACAGTGTGGTCAGTCGGACTAGGGAAGTTATCCTTCCCCTGTACTCAGTGCTGGTCAGACCACATCTTGAGTACTGTGTCCAGTTCTGAGCTCCCCAGCTTAAGAAAGATGTTGAGCTGCTTGAGAGGGTCCAGAGAAGGGCAACAAGGATGGTGAAAGGACTGGAGGACAAGCCCTATGGGGAGCGGTTACAGGAACTGGGGTTGTTCAGCCTGGAGAAGAGGAGGCTCAGAAGTGTCCTCATTGCTGTTTACAACTGCCTGAAGGGAGGTTGTAGTCAGGTGGGTGTGGATCTCTTCTCTCAGGCTGCCAACACCAGATCAAGAAGGTATGATCTTAAGCTACGCCACAAGAGGTTTAGGCTGGATGCTAGGAAGAGGTTTTTCACAGAGAGGTTGATCTCTCAGTGGAATGGTCTGCCCAGGGAGGCGGCAGAGTCACCATCCCCGGAGGAGTTTAAGAAAAGACTGGATGAGGAACTCATTGACATGGTCTAGATAATGGGATGGTGGGATAGGGAGTTAGGTTATATTAAAAGAAAACAAAATTTAAAAAAAAAATTATGATGACATAACCCTGAGATTAGCTCAGATAGATAAAACATGGTGTTCATGACGCCAGGGTTTTGGGCTCAATCTCTGTATGGGCATTCACTTTGGAATTGGACTCGACGACCCCTGTGGGACCCCTCCAACTCAGAATATTCNGGGGGGATGAGCGGCTGGAGATTGGTAAAATGGAGAGGGATTTGTGAGTCATGGTTGACAGAAACCTTAATATNCACTTACACTGCGGCTTCCATGGCAGTGACGTGTGCTGCCTGCACAGAATTGAGTGCCTACATTGCAACGCCTAAGCACGATGCAGAAACAACCTTAGGGACTGATGTCTTTTATGTAGCTATGAAAGAGAACAAGGCTGCTCTACTGTCTTCCCTCCTGCATATCCTGAGAGGACCAGACCTCAGAGCATAGCTGAGTCTCTGTGTTTATTTGAGTCTTTGTCTTAGTACTGACATTTACTATGAGCAAGCTAATTTGAATCAACTGGGAGGGGCAGCAGTGAGGAAAAAGAAGCCAAAACCACATTAGTTGGAAGGAGACTAAGGAAATAAGTAATTTTTTTTTTTAAAGGGAACTACTAGAATGACTATTAACCCATTAAACTGCATAAAAGACACTTTATTGATATCTTTAAGGTTTGGTTCAGGAACAAAATAAGTATGTTTTCTAAAATTAATGGAAAAAATCCTCATCACTTTCAGCTGAGGTTAAATCATTCTGCAGACTAAACCACTTGGACTAGTTTAGAGTTTGGGGTAAAATAAAGAAGAATAGACAACAGAGACTTGTAGACCATTGACTTGTTTGAAATTCATTTCATTCATAGTCTAGAGACTTCTCTGCAGCATCTTGAAGGACTTTGAGACAATCCAGATTTCTCAATGAAGTCAGAGGGTGACCAGATCCTCAGGTTGTTTCAGCAAAACCCTGAAGTTGAGAGAGGGAAGAATTCAGATCTCAGCATGAAGCTGCTACTTATAAAGGGTTTCTGGCTTATGTACAGTGGATAAAAGTTCCAAAATATAGCTTTTCTTCTGTGCATACTAACAGGAAATTCTGCCTGGAATAACTGCAGAGGATTGCATTTTGCTTTCGTCAGTGAAGCAGGAAAAGCCAATTGAGGCTTTGTCTAGTGTTGCAATGCAATGTTTCCCTTCCCTCTCTGGGCACAGGAGAGGGTGGTAGATCGTAACTTTAGATTTGTGGTTTCACATGGACAGACAGGTAGTATAGCAAGGATATTCTCATTTTAAAGGCAGGTTGCTATCCTCTATTTGAGAAAGAAGCTTTGTATTTATTGTCATACAGATGGAAGGTTTTGTGAATTATCACCACCCAAATTTTAAAAATTATATTTTATACAATATAATTATACTGAGTTATTCATACACATGAAAATACTATTAACTTATATATAAAATACGCACACATGCACATATATATATATAAAATAAGTATATAGACACACCAGGGAGGGAATTTCATATAAATATAATTTAGGGATTATTCCTGTTAAAGAGTAAACATGAAGGTGATCATTCTGGCACTGCTTGTTGCCTGAACATGTCTCTGTATTCAGGTTTGCAAATAGATATCTGAACAAATATATATGCATGTTTTGTGTTTATGGTGTGAACATATGCAATGTGTATATTGTGGAAGGTGTATAGAACCTTGTAGTAGGGGATAGACCATATGAAAGAATAAACTGTCACTTAGCTCAGTGCAGGCTGCAACACATTTTGGTTAGCAAATCTATTCTACGTAGCAGTTTTTATCACAATAGTAACTGTTGGAGTAGGTCAACCTGTTGGAGGCAGCTGGACAATATAAAAGTGTAGTGTCCTGTCAGTGAAAATGTCCTTTTGGCTGTAGCAGCCTCAGAATCTTGCTGCTGCAGCAGGCAATTGCTGCTGGGGTGTGAGGGGACCAGAGGTTGTGGCTGGCCAGCATCTCTGGATCTGCTCTGGCTGTAGCACTGGTTTCCCAGAAAACAGACGCAGGAGAATGAGAGATAACAGAGGTGGCAGTAAAATAATGGGGTGTGTTAGTAGGATAAGTGATAATGGAAGTAGAGTGTCCGAATTTAACTGCAGTGAATCAAAAATCCAGCCTCCATGTAAGATAAATGTAGCGTGTTGGAGAGGCTCACCTCTGAACTTCTGTCAGACCCTCCAGGCAGTGCTGGATCCATTCTTGTTGGGGAGTGACTTTGCAGCTCTGCAAGTAGTTCATTTTATTTGAATAACACCTGGATCTCTACATCTGAGATTCCCTGAACAGTAGCAATCCCATTGCTCTTTCTTCACTGCCCACCCCTGCCAATGCTCTTGGGAGAGACATGCTTTTCACAGTCAATGCCCTTTGAAAGAAACATTTAGCTGAATTTTTTTATTATTATTTCTTCAGAAAAGCCATATCTACAGCCTTAGCACAGATTTGCCCCATCTTTCTGTCTTGGATGGCTTGCTTTTAGGTAAATCCAGTTAAATACTTGGAAAACTTCTTGTCTCCTTTGAACTTTAAAAGTATACAAATACTAAGTAATACTTTGCCATAAAAATGTCTGCAAAGTTAAAAAAATGTGTTGTACCACCTCCATTGCAAAAAAACCACAGTGAATAGGCATCTCATTCTGCTTTTGCTGACTCAGGAGTGGCCCAAATTATTTTGGGGCCAGAAATTAAACCTACAGAGCGGAGGTGAAAATCACTGTAATTTAGACACGAGTATCTGTTTCCAGGAGCAATCAGGTGCTTAAACACTTAAATAGCTGCAGTTTCATCTGCAGTTAATTACAGCCTTAGATTAAGAACACGATAAGGAAGGGATGAAGACTGGATCCTAATTTGTACTTGATCCCAAAATGGTTTTCTTGAATGCAAACAAAAGAAATGGTGAATGAGGCTGATTATTTATATCTTCATAGGACTGTGATCATCAATATCCCAAAGCACTTTGTATTCATAATTTGATGTTAAGACTCAGGATCTCACAATGTTATCAAAATTTAATACTGTACTATGAGGCTTGGAGTTTAAAAAGGACAAGCTGCTATGAGTTACTTTTCTGTATAATGACAGCAAGAAAAATAGAAAAGAATGACACAGGTGAAACTACAGAGGTCTTTACCTAGGTGAATCTCGGTACAGGAGAAAAAAAATTCCTAATCCCTTTCCACAACTCACAACTCACTACTTGTTATTTTCAAATGAAGACACTTCTTATGAAAAAGGAATAAGTCACATACCAGCTGCTAAATTATGGTAGCTGCATTTCATCCCATTTACAATACATAGAAATAATCCAACATGCATCTTTATTGCAAGTGGCAGTTAATTTAGGCAAAGCTGCATGTCAGTTGTCAATCATTAGTTCTAAAAAATGTGCCAGATCTTGTCCTGGTGCAGCATGAATGCTGGAACCATGCCCTTCCCATGGGATTGTCCATGGTGGTCAGCAGAGTATGTCTGTGCAATTTTGTTAGAATGTTGGGTTTTGCACCGGAATTTTTCCAGAAAGCTGCCGATTTTTTAAGAAAAGCACACCAAACTGCTGTGAGACTATGTGAACAAAGAAAAGAATATTTTGGGTTTGTTTTGTTTCCTCACAAAAATGGGGGAGCTGATTAGAAATTTCGGGGCTGTGTGGAAATCCACTTTAGTACAGTGGTGAGTGTCCCCACCTGCCATGTAGGAGACCAGGGTTCGATTCCCACCAGGTAGACAGTGGTGTGGTTTAAGAGTTGGACTCGATGATCCTTGTGGGTCCCTTCTAACTCACAATAATCTGTGAAACTGTAAAGCAGAAGAGAGGATTACTCCTAGAGAGAATGCATTCACTCTCGGGCATCAGTCCAACACCCATTGAAATCAATGGGAGTGATTTCATTGACTCAATTTCTGCTACACCAGGCTCTGTGTACTACACAAGAACAGGCTTGTTTTTAAAAATAGAGGAAACGGAGCAGTTTGAACTTTTTCGTCTTCGATATAACAATCTTTTGTAGCAACCAACAGTCCCTTTCCCCATGCCAAAACCTGCTTCTGCCTATATCAAATATTACTCTGATATTTTGTTTTAAAAGAGGTACAAATGACTAATATCTGTATTCTCATTTTAGATATCATTGATTTTAATCGTTGATGTCATATTAAATCACTCTCCCAGCCCACACACGATTTCCTCTGATTGCCTAAGGGTGCTAGGAGTTACTGTGAAGAGAGTTACATTAATTTCGTATTTTGAACCTTGCATTCAACCACAAAACCATGAAGTTTAGTGTTTTTCAGGTGAGATTCTGGGGTGTGGTAAAACAGAAGATAAATTATTGCTGAATAGGCTGGACTTGATGATCTCAAAGGTCTTTTCCAACCTTGTTAATTCTGTGATTCTGTAACACAGCAGAAACAACAATTCACTTTGCAAATACTCTTACTTGCAGGGTAAGCATCTGTCAGGCTACTGCTGGGGAAGGAAGTTAGGAGTAGTGAGGGGATTTTACCCCTTTTCCTCCTTCTGTTAGTAACAGCAGGTTCAGCACAGGGGTATCTTTGAGATTTCTGGATGTCTGAAATATTCAGGCAAAAGACCACTGGATATTAGAAAAAAACCTCTGTGAGGTTTCTTCCATACAAGACCTCAAAGGTGTGCCAGAGACTGAAATGACGCAGCTAAAACCATGCCTATCTACATACCAGTACAGCATCCTGTGTTATCCATGGGTATTACCCTGAATTCACTTCACATCCGCTGCCATACTTTTGTTTGAAATTTCCATTTGATTTCCAGGGATCTGTAAGAAATGGGTGGAAAAACTAATACTCAGTAGCAAAAAAAAATCAACATCCTATTGAGGCTGTGGCAAAGTTATCAACATTTCTACCCATACCTTCTTCTCTGGCTTTCATAAAACCTGTACTGGCTGTCAGAAATAAGTACAAGCAAGGACACAATAGATAGGCACTGTCTTGTCATGTGTTGGGCATTGAAGGAAGGATAACATATGTTTTAAGCCTTTCAGAAGCCCAATGCAGAAGAGCAGTTGATGTTTTCCAGACAAGACCCTGATTAAAACAAACTTCTCTCTTTCATCTCTCTTATCTCTAAAAACTTGCAGTAAACACTGGGACCAAAAACTTGTCTTTAAATGTGCCCATTAACAGCTACCTAACCTGCATTTTGGTTCCAGCCCACCTGTGTGCAAAATCTTACGAGGTTATTTGCCTTAAAGATCTAAGTTCGGAAACATTAGTGTGCAGCCCCTCACACAGAAGCTCATCTCACTTGCACACACCCTGCCAGATGTGCACACTTACATACCTGTTGTGTATTTGCAAACACTGCAGAGAGGCCAGATCAGTCAGAACCACAGTGGGAAGACCTATGCAAATATTTCAAATGACAAACGTTTAAAATCTAGCAACTCTTTATACAAATCACATATTTTAACATATTATACTTCTGATGGTGATTTATATACACGACTCTGTGGCTGTTCTTCTTTAAAAATACAGTATGAGCTTTTCAATGAGGCAGACGATTTCATCTGACCTGTTTTAGGATGAGTTGAACACTCCATTGACCGCCTTAATTTTTCTCCCTTGCCCACGAATGACTCACTCAAACATAGCTATGTAAAATTTAGATGCCCCACAAAGGACAGATGAATTCTACAACTTATCTATTTAATGCAAACAGATATATTCAAATGGCTGACCAAATTAGCCCGTTATCAAACAACACGAAGTCTACACAAGCTATCAGCTGCAAGTATTTTAACAGGGGAAAACCTCTGAGCTTTGACAAGTTACTATTGTGAGTGAAGAAACAGGTGTCTTACTTTTACATGCCAAGTGCTGTAACACATAAAAATGTGGAGGTTTAACAGACAGCATTATATAAAGCAATTATTTGAAACTTACAGTGCTGCAGTAACTGTGGAGGTGCTGTAACTTGCTCCAGAAGTACAGCCACATGTCTGCTCCATTGAGTATACTATTATCTTGGGGTTGGGGTGTGTTTTAATTTTTTTATGTTTATTAAAAAGACAAATCATTTGCAAGATGCTTTGGGTACAAGTCATACAGGCTTTTAATTACATACATCCTTATCTTTGTATATCAGAATAGCCACACTTAACAGTTCTACTCAAGTAGATTGAGCTTCATGTGTAAGCAATTGTGGAATTAAGATCTTTTACACTTTGCTTCTTGATCTAGAAACTGCCTATTCAATTCACATAGAACTGAGTCAGCAGTCAATGAAATGAGTGTTCAAATTCTGCTCTCACTGAAAGCTTGGCAGCTCAAGGGATTCTCATAAAATAGTTTCAGTCCAAGCACTCTGGCCAAATCTACTGAAGTTTTTCAGCCTGGGCTGTCTATCTTTTCCACCTCCCTACCTAGTATTATAGCATCTGACTGGTTAAAAACCCTTATTACATTTATCTTCCCCATGACTGGATAAATGCTTGTACTCTCTGTCACAGAGGACAAAGGCAGATGGGCTAAATAATGTAGGTTTCTAACTTTCTAACTTCTTCGAATTATCACAGAGAAAAATACAGAAAATAGGTTCTGAAGAGATCTTGAAGGTTATCAAACCTATGCTGATGTCCTGGGTCAGCATCAGTTGTACCTCAACCATTCTTATCTGACAGTTCTTTAACCTGTTACTTAAAACCGTCCTTTAAATGAAATTCCACAGGCTGCCATGATGATTCCAGTGCATCACTGTCTCCTGTGTAGAAAGTGTCCTTAGCCGCTCCTCATGGCCCTTCAACATCTTCTTAGCCCTTCTTTGGATGCTTTCTAACAGCTTAATGCCTTATATTGTGGTGCCAAAACTGCCAAAATATTCAAGGTGAGGCCACACCACTGCAGAGCAGAGTGGGACAATCCCCTCCCTCATCTGGTTGGTGATAATTTCCCTGATGCCCCCAAGGACATGGTTGTCCCTCCTGGCTTCCCGGGCACTGCAGGCTCATGCCCAGCTTGCCATCGACCAGGACCCCCAGGTCTGTTTCTGTGGCACTGCTCTCCAGCCCCGCATTCCCCAGTATGTTCATACCTCCAGGGTTATCCCACCCATGCAGAGAATCTGTCACTTCCCCTTGTTGAATTCCGTATCCTTGGTGTTTGCCCAGCCCTCTAATTTGTTGAGGTCTCTCTGCAGGACCTCTCTGTCTTCAAAAGAGTCAACAGCTTTTTCCAGTTTAGTATCATCTGCATCTTAGTCTACTTTTGTGTAAAGAAAGGCATTACAGAAGAAATCTATTCAAATTAGAAGAATAGAATAATAGAAAGGTAAAACCCAACCAGTTTTTCTTTTTAAATAGATATATGTTTTCCTAAATGCCAATAATTGAGGTCTTGTGACTAGGTGACAGAAGTCAGATATGGCCATTGTCCTAGTTTTCTGTCATTTCTTTTTCTTGAAATTTTCACCTGTCTTATTGCATCTTATCAACAAGAAGACTGGACTGTAAGCAAATGCAGATTTTAGGTTACTTTCCTGCATTTCTTTGCTAAACACTTAAAACAAAAGATTCACATCCAAAATTATTTGCAGATACTAATAAAAATGCAATAAAGAGCTATAAAAGCAAAAATAACAAGGCCAATAAGGTTTGTAGATTTTCAGCAGTGTGCACTTCATTCTAAAAGAACCATACAAAAGCAAGATATGTGGAGATGTTTGCAAAGCACAGAATGTTATGTTCAGATTTTCAGCTGGTATAAATTATTGCGGCTTCACTAGAATCCATGTAGCTACACCACTTTATAGATGCCAGCTGAAACAGACACAACTTTATAAATGTGGATGGCAGATGCTGCAGGGAAATAGTTTATCTCTCACCTAACTAGGCTCCTAATGACATCTAGCAAATATACAGATGCGAGGACAATTCAGAAAAAAACTACTCAGAACTCTTATCTACTGCTTATTTCCAGGACTTATCTCAAATATAAGCTCTCTCTCAGGATCAGGACGCAGCTGAAGCAATTGAAATCCTGCTGTGGTTGAAAAGTAGATGTGATCTTTGGCTTTCAAAATGAGACTGCAAAGAGTAAACTGAGATTTGATAAAGAGAAATTGCCAACTCCTTCTCTCTTTCTGTCTGCATTAGATCCTGTGTCTCCTTGATTTTCCTTGATATATCTGAATTGCTGAGGGATGATGTAGAATGAGTGGGTTTTTGCTCGCCCTCCCTCTCTCTTTTCTTTTAAATTGCAATAATCTATTGATTTTCTTTTCCTTAACTTTCAATTTTTTTCAGTTTTAAAATACACCAAATATGAAGTAGGATCCATGACACCAGCTGAAAATTTATCATTTCCTATATAATTAACTGACCAAATTACATTATAACTTCTGTTAGTAGGCAGCTCTACATAAGCAAGCCTTCAAGGGATGGATCTTGAAATTTGTCCTGGCATGGGATTAAGTACAAAACACTATGATACACACACACACTACATTTCACTGTGCATTTAGACTACTTAGAAAGCAGTCAGTATTTTAATGTTAAGAGTTCAACCCTCTGCCACCTCAATGGACTGCCAGCATGTCTTCCTGAAGGTCTGAACAATAGACGTGATGAAATATGTACATACAGAATGTTTTAAAATAATAAGCACTTTAGGGGGGAAAATTGCTGCTTAGAAATTGTTTAGTAAAAACCTCTGCGGAAAATTTTCTTTTGCTGGCACTCTACCTCCTGCCCTGTACTAGGCTCAAGATGAGGAAATATGGGGGAGAAGAAAATGTCATTCTCTTACACCTCAACTCTTAACTCTTCTGGAAAAACAGAACAGCAGTACCTAATTCCTAATCTATTTTGTTTCTTTCAGAGCTGTACTTAGGTAATTTAAACAGCCTTCCCCTTGACCTGGTGTCCCAGCTACTGACTTCTCCAGATAAGGAGAACATGTGCTGTCCACAATATTAAACCAATGTTTAGACAGTACCAGAGTAACAGTGTCTCCAGGGGATTGTGCACAGCTGGAGCGCACGCCCACACGTGTCCTCTACGTTCACTTCATTTGTTTTGATCCTCAGCCCTCACTTCACACACTGGAAGCGATACTGGGAGTTTAAGGAATCTGTAGGTAAGCCTGGCCACACGAGGAGAAAATATTCATTTAAATATATTTGACTTTTGGATGCGATTTTCATTCATAGATTCAAAGGTTATTCTGAGTTGGACGTAACCCACAGGATCATCTAGTCCAACTCCCAAGCAAACGCCCACCCAGGGATCAGGCCCACAAGCGTGGAACCACGGGAACCACGCTCCATCCATCCATCCAAGCCTCCCACCATTAATATTGACATATTTTTCCATATCTACATCATTATGTGGAGAGCCATGACTTTGGTCTTGAATTGCAGCCCAGTATTTTCATTTCAGTTTTAGGCAAGAAATAGCTGTACATTTGTTATTTAAAATCCTTTCTGGAGGCTTGAGAGCAGCGTAGGGAATCCATATATACAGGGTTTGACCTGATTTCTTCAGAAATTTCTAACATGCTGGTGATCTAGATATATGATCTAGGCAGTCTCAACTCTAAAGGGATAACAAAGCGAAAATCCTAGAGTTTGACTGCCAATGGTGAAAACCAGAGAGCATGTTCCTAAGGACAAATTTGGAGTGTAATGCCTATGTCATTGTGGTATTCAAGTCATGAGAAGAGCGTAAGTTCTTTGTTGATACACTAGCGTGAAGGTGAATGAGGAATTGTGCAAATCATATGAAATATATAGCAATGTTAACAGGGGTGTCTGAGAAACACTGGAGGTATTTTATCGAGCCTGGAGCAAAGAGACAGATATTCTCAATTTTCAGCAGTTTGGAAGAGATTGAAAAAAACGTTGGTGTGGTTTCAAAAATTCAGCTCTTATTGAAAACACTTTTTAATGGAAAATTTTCCCACTAACTCAAGATCTCAGCAATGATCAGAATGGAATTTTAGCTTTTTAATCCCGGGCAGCAGGACCGCCAAGGTTGAAATGAAAGATAAATGTGCCTTGACAGCAGAGCTATCAGGCTGCTTGATTTTGTCTTTTGATAGGTTTATGTTTCATGCCAGTCAATCCAGCTCTACTGTGCAGCACAGTCACATTACCTTCTAACCTACTAGCAAACTAAAAGCACTGAAGGAATACAGTGCCCTCTAACTACAACAGGAAAAATAAATTGTGAGGATCAGAAAAGGTACTTAAGACATTTTTTTTCTAATGATTCAGATATTCAGATCTCAGCCATTCTGATGATTACACATTTCCCTGGGGGAACCATATGCTCAGTGCACTCACCTTGGGGTTCCCCTACATAGTCATTGCAAGAATAAAGAAAGATCTCTCTGGGAAGATGTCTCTAAGGAGTAAGGTCTCATGGTAAGTGATTCACAACAGAATACATTCTTCTGCTGAAAAAGAAAAAAGCCGCAGACAACAGCAAACATGAGATCAAATGTTGAAGTAAATTCATAATTAGTCATCCAGATTCTAATCTCAATTAATGGAAACGTAAGTTCAGGCTGTTTGTTTGTGTGCTGAAGCTGCTTTGGCTTTACTCCATTTTAATTAAGATCAGAATCTTACGCTCTTTGTTGGTTTAGATTTTTTTAATAGCTAAATTATGCCTACATAGAGCAAACTGATGGATTCATTTCCGGCGCCGTTCCTTTAATAAAAGCTTCACCAGCCCTTAGTACCTTAATCTCACTCCTGGAATCGGGACAACGGTTCGGGGGTTACACCTAGGACATGCTGCAAGTCAAGTTATCTCACTCAAACATAATACTGTAACAGCTCCGGCTTCTGAGAATCAGTGAGCTGTAAAATCATAGTGAGGGTTATCTCAAATGAAAGTTAAAAAGACAAAAACGGTTCGGAAGTTAATGGAATTATCTGAAGTCTCAGGATGAGGGGCTACAATTTACCTTTATGCTGAATCTGCAATACTCTATGAAATAGCCAATTTGATTTCTTTTTAACACCACTCCCTCTCCCACTTCTGCTATTTCCCTAGGTTTTATGAAATAATGTGAGGCTTTTGACAGTACTCCAAAAATGAATCCTGACAGGCCATATGCAATATAATATAGCTTCTTCTTCCATTTTTAAAATAATTCTCTTCCTGTGAACACTCACAAACACGTCTAGTTCCACTGCACTTTTCCAGCTGTGCTCAGCTATCTGAGTTAAATGGAACTCATCTTGTATCGTAAATCTGAGTCACTACATGGTCAGATGGTTCTGAGTTTATTTTAAGGGGTAGATAATAACAGGTGAGAAAAGCAACCAAGGTGCAAAAAGTAAAGGGAGAGCAACTCAAAACTATTACCCTATCCTGCTCCCAGGTCAGCCCCTGAAATACCACATGGCTTTGGGAAAAGGAGCCAAGTCAAAATTTTCTTCAGTGATGGCAGTGAAGTGCCCAGATTGGGGTATCTGAGCCTACAATTTGAGGGATCCATGAGGCTGAGCACAGTTTGGGATTGTACAGCCAGACTAAAACCTGTGCCTAGAAATGGGATGGAAAGAAAACTGAGGCTAACTACCTTAGTTCAAAAAGGCAAAGTGAAGTAAGGTTTCTAATTTTTCCTAGTAAATATAACTAGTGATCATTTTTAGTGCAAATAAAAAAAAATCAGAAGACTGCTGAAATTAGAAGAGGAGCTGGTTTGGCAAGAAATACCCTGTGAAGGTGTGAATAAGTGTCTGAAAAAGTAAAAAAATCTTCTGGCATGAACCTACTGCCAACAAAGGAAGTTTCTACATTATCAACATCAGATGCCCTCCTTCTACCCCTCCTTTCCCTGTATCCCATTGCAGATGGTTTCAGTCCCCTTACTCGTGACAAATGCCCAAGCATTTGTTTTGTAGCTGAATTCTAGATAAAAGGGGGCAGAAACAAGCTCTTAGGTTCAACGGAAACCTTCTAAGATGCAACGAAAACGACCATAAGAAATTATGCAGTCACCATCTTAGATGATTAAAACCAGATAAGGTAATCTGGTTTTAAGAAATAATACGCTCAAGGTTTGACATCAGAGACAGCAATAGTTCAAATATTCTTCCCTTCCTTCAGATTACATCTCATTCAATTGATTACAACTCCATCTAATGACAGCCACTGAAAATGTCCAACGCCTCAACAGAAAGATATGGGTTTGATACTACGAAGAAGAGTCCCACAGTCCAGGCAGAAGACAGAACTGGGCTTGAACACAGCTGCAGCAAACCTGCGCACTAAGCATTTAAAAGTAACATTGGCACATTGACTTCATCTGCTGCTGGGCAAAATAGGCTGGTCCTTACCTCCCAGCTTGGTGGGGCCAGAATTTTCAGGAAGTCAAATTTCAGCCAGAGTTCCTAGTATCTCCAACCAGAATTATGGTATATATGCTCAAGGGTACCATAAGGCAGTGCAGAATGGACAATTAGCTGCCTTCTTTGGAAATACAAACCCAAACCTCCACTTCCTTGTGATCTGTGATCTAGACAGGAAGGTGAGCAGCAACAACTATCAGCGTGAGAAACTCTGGCAGATGAAGAAAAAGGCCATATTACAGTAGTTAAAAATATATTGTTTTGAAATTAATTTCAGTGATTTAGTCAATTTGAACTGTATGCAAGAGCCATTTCTGACTCTCCCTTTGTACTCTGAAACAGAAGCAGCGTGCGTACAAATGTAAAGCTGGGATATGTATAACTTTATTTTCCGTGCTGTGCACATTTGCATTTTTTAGTAGCAGCCTGTTTGTCCTTATGTCTGTGCAAGGCAACAATACCTCAGATGTCTCCAAATGTCCTCACTGTGGAACAGGAAGTGGCATAGCTGCATCAACGTGGCAGAACTAATCAGTCTGGGCACCGTGCCCTGCTGACGCAGCTCTCCTCTTTCCAGGACCCCAGCTAGCATCTCTGCAAGGCACCAAGCACATGCTGTTGAAATTCAAATACTGTAGTCATGGGGACAGACAGTGAGCAGCAAGAGGTAGCCTGACCTTACAGGCTAGTGGGTCAGGCATGTAAAGGGGAAGGGGGACATTTATCAAATATTACGCAATTATTATTTTTTTGATCTAAAGGAATCCCCGTGTGCACTTTGCCTGGAACCTTCCCAAGTGGCTGTCCAAGCTACTTAGGTTGGGATTAGTGTGCCCAGTGCTTTTTATACTCTTGGTTACACACACTACATCTCTATTGCTAAATTTAACAGTGTCAGGACCATGTCTTTGGCTTTGAGACCAGCGGCTTGGCCCAGATGAGTTCATGCTATGCTTCCAGAAGGGAAGCTGCTTTCAGGCAACTCACTGGAAATCGACTCCTGGGAATTGTTCAGAGGACACTAGTTGACTCAGGTCAAAGTCATACTGGGAAACATGCTATGAATATACAGATAGCGCCTGAGCCCTGGAACTGACAAAGTTGTTCACAGAGATGCTGCACTGAAAAATGATAGAAAATATTGAGAGTATATGAAGAGCGGCTGCCTGGCTTCTACATGATAAGAACCAAAAAGAATACGTTCACATAAATTACCACAAACCCCCGTGAAGTCCAGAAAAAAAAGAGCAAATTAAAAGCCACAAGTTCCCACCCTGAGCTGGACTCAATACTTTCAGAAATGTGCTGAGAACATCTGATGTTCTTTTGAACTCAGGAGACAGTACTTTTCAGGCTTGAAATACTCGGACTATATGAGCCAAGAATGATTCATGCTATCAAAGACCTAGAAAAAAGGAGAACACATGAGAATATAACAACAAACTGAATTTGGAACACTATCACTTTTGATCCCAATGGAAAAAAAATTAAAAGAGATTGCTTACACCATAAAAATCTGTAACATAAAAAAAAAAAAATCAAACCCAAAATGGACTTTGCCTCCCAAGTGATTGTTTTTTCTCTTGTTTAATAAAACATTTTTCTTATAATATAAACACCATCATTAGTAGAGCAACAATTCATTTTTCATCAGACTGTTTATGAAATTCACTAACAAGATTGTGAACTAGAGTTAAATTCTCTAGTAATCTTCTTAGTACAGAATAACTACTTTTTTGTATTCTTTTTTCTTTCAATAACCTAAGAAATCCTAAATTAAACATTACCGTAACTCAGGCTTCAATTTAACCCCATGTTCTAGGGCACCGTGATCATTATCGGATAAATTTATTTAATAATAATATTTTAAGGAGGCTTGACATTCAATATTCCAGTGCATCTGGTTAATACATCCATTAGGTTGAGTATAAAGCTATTTTGAGCAACCATGTACCTGGTGTTTGGTATGACAGCAGCAAAAAAATTAAATAGAGGCTCACAGGAGAAATACTGATATAACATTACTGTACTCGCTTGCTGTAGGGGAAGGAGGAGGAGCACTGCTGGGAACTACATACTCTTGTTCCTCAAAAAGCAGCAAGGATTCTGAGCTCCCAAAAAACAAACAAAGCCTCTTGCCAATGTAAATAACTTTCACAATTTTGACCTGTGATGGAGACAATTTTGCTTCTCCCTCAGTTTAGACTGTGGAGTGTAACAGTAAGATGATGTAAAACGACCAAAATTCACCACACCTTTGACGGGCACATTCTGTGCATTCCTGCACTCTTTGGAGATGTCTTATGTGCTCTTTTGACAAAGACACGTTCTCAAAATCTGAGCCCAAATTAATTTGGGTGGCAGAAATTACTCTGTAACTTATTCATTTGCAGTGAAACCATAACGAGGAAGCCAGGCCATGAGGGACTCTGAGACAGAACAAAAAGGAGCAAGGTTTCCACAGTGTGTGCAAGATGGTGAAAAAAACTTCACATTTTCACCTGGTCTCTTTCTCTCACACACACATACACATCACAGTGACAATAATTGTGGCATAAACTGGAATAACAATAAATCCCTCACCAACCTGAAGCTGAAATATAGCTAGCTAAAACCTATTTTTAGCCTACCTTGGACACCAGCCAGAAGGAAACCAGCAAGAATTATACTGCAATAAATGTTGGTAATGTAAATCTGTAGATAGGAAAAGGAGACCTTAATTTGTATGCTATGAAGGTGACTCTTGGTGAATAATTTCTGAGAAGACTTAAGTAAGTGGATTCATTCTCATTCTTGTTATTGGTATTGCCTTGCTTGGTCTTAGCCTTGGTTGATACTTTTCAGCCATATTTTATGTTGTTTTGAATATGCCAGGCAGCAAATGCCCTTCTGGAGCAAAGGATACCCCTGCCAAAATGGCAATGGAATATAAGATATTTCTTGAGAGAATTATAATAATAAAACTGTTTCCCAAGGCCATAACCAGTTACAAAGGACCAGTACCCCTGATCCCCCACCACAGGTATAGACACACACACCTAGGTTTGAAAAAAGAAGGTCCCTTAAAAAAGAAGAGAAAGGAAAAGAGATCCACCTGGCCGTTCTCTTCCCTTTCCTACTCATATGGTCGAACTCACTCTTGGTGTTGCTGTACACGTCCTTGGTTGTACCTATCAAGACAAACGTCCAGAGAAGTCTCCCTCCTGGGGAGAGAAAGGGCAGAGGGATTTATCATGAAAGAGGTGATCCAAGGCAACTCACAGCATCCAGAAATGTCTGTTATGAAACTGGGCATTGGATTTCCTATTCTTTTTTCAAACATGAAGGTCCAGCTAGTCCAAAATCCTGTCTCTGACAATAAACAGTACCAGATGTTCAGAGGTACTAGAGTGACACGGAGCAATTGAAGTATACAATAATCCTTCCACTTTTCCTCTTCAGCATGATAGCTAAAACTTGAAGTAGACCCTAAAGCATAAATTTCTTTTCCAAAGCTTTGTAGTACTAATTTTTAAAGCTCTAAAAATCCTTGTGATGCTTGGTTCCTCTTCACTGCTTGTGAAATTCTTGGTCTTAAAAACATCCTGAGACAATGAGTTCCAAGGAACATGGTTGCTTTATGTCCTAATTGCATCCCTTCTAGTTCTAATTGCTCTTCAGCTTTCACTTAATCCATGTTTTGTCTCTCCATAATTTGATGGGGAGACAAAAGTCTTGATCTGACTTCTTTCAAGATTTATCATTTCATTTAATTTGATATGTACTTTAGCTTATTTTTTTATTGCTCTGCCTTCCAAATAATTACAAGGTTTTTAATCTTTGTTCAAATAAATCATTGTCATGTAATTTTTCAGCTCTGTCCCATAACTCATGTTTAGCAGTAGCATTCCTGATTTTGTGGTGATACTTCACAGATACTCACATGTGAGACTACATCACTGGTGTGAGCAGTATGTATTTGCCCTAATATTTTGCAATGTTTCAAATTCATATGCACAAATAGGATTTATGCAAAGCTACTTTTAATTTTGTTTTCTAAAAATAAAATCATGAACTCTTAATTTGAAAATAATCTGGTTTTGCTAACAAAGTAACATTAAAAGCATAATATACTGCCATTTCTACGTAACAAATCTTTTCGAGGACTGATACAGGCCATTAGAAGTGGAATGTATCATTATTGCAAGTCAGGTAACGGTCACTAAAACCAGTTCGTTACAAAATATACCTATTTTAAGCAACAAGACAAGGAAAGAGGACAAAGATAATGGGCAGTGCAGGTTAATAGCATGGATTGAGCTGAATGATTTTCATCTGGAATGCATTGATCTCAGAAAGCATTAGAAGACTCAAAGTCCATCCTCTTTGCTCATATGTGTGAGTCATCCTCATTAAATTCAAAGGATCTCAGAACATCTGTGTATCTGTAAATTGAATTTTAACACTCAAATGAGCAGTGACTCAATACAGCCTTCTGTGCCTGATACCAAACCCGGCAAGTGAAGAATTGCATGAAAGCAAAAAAACAGTACAGAAATTTGTCTTAGATATGTTGACCTTAGTATATTGCAGGCTTAAAAGTTAATTTCCAGTAGAAATTAACTATTAAGTTTTAAATATATTTCAAATATTACAATTATCCAAACATTAACATTATTAATTTTTTGCAGAGAGGATTACCCACTTTGTTTCCACAAAGATACAGGTAAATAGACACCTCAAAAAATGTTCTAGAGAAATAGATGGAAAATAAGAATATTAAGAGAAATATAGTCCTAGTGAGAGATGACCTATAGTTTCCACAAACAAGCCATGACATTAAGTGAACCAGAGTTTTTGTTTCAACAGTGATCATATTTCAGCGTTGATTTTTTGCCGTAAAAATTATGTCAGGTAAGACTTGAATGTAAAAGACATTTGCAATTTGGAGGGTTAATAATACTCAATAATCAAACCATTGGAAAGTGCCAAGGGATTAGATCTGTAAACTTATTTATATCTAACTCCATGGCTACATGTATACGAGGAAGTCAAACAGTGGAAAAGACCACTCTGCATGCTGGAATTTGGTCACCTACACTGCTCAGTTGTCAGGCCAGTCCCAGGCATGGTATGTCTTTGCTTTCCCACAGAGACTAAACTTGATTTGAATTCAGACCATGGACTATTTCTTTTAGGCATTTCAGACGCAGCCATGCCACTGTATAAAAGAAAAAATGAGCATGAACTTTACATACACCAGAGAAATGTCCTGGGCACTGAGAGGTGCTGGGCACAATTTAAGATTTACAGAATTGTCATAGTGAGATTAAAAACTAGTGGTTTTTTCATTTGGGGTTTTTTGCTATTCCTGCTATGTGAAATTTGATTTTAAACCAATGTAAACTATACTATGTAGTAGTTCAAGAAAAAGGGAGTGACGTCCATTTCACTCTTCTTGCAGAAGTCTGTTACACCCAGTAGAGAGTTAAGTGCCTTCTGCATTGTCTCTTTGCTGCCTATTGTCTTCATCCTCACTGAAAGGTGATCGAATCCTGACTCAAAGAGCTAGGTTTGTGTGCCTGTGTCAATTAAGACAGAGCATAAATTGAATATAGAGATATCTGAATAATAGAGAAATAAGAACTTTACTGGGAGAAATGAAAAAATATTAACAAATATATGCATATGTTTGAACAACAAAAATAACAATGGAGTGAAAAAATTATGACTGAAGATAGCTGGGGAAAAAAAACACAAAAAACAAGAGGGGGACACATTCGAGGGAGACCAGAGTATCCCCGGGATTCCAGGGGCAAGGGAATAGGTTCAGTGTAGGCAAACCAGTGGAATAACAGTCAATGATCCTTTCCTGAAATGTCCAAAGGGCTGCAGGGAGATCCAGCAGTCGGCAGGGTAAAAGCTGTACTGAGATGAAGAGTCACAGGTCCACGTGGTCCTGGGCAAAATGGCAGCAATACAGATCAGAGGCAAAAATGAGGTTTCCTCAGTCCAGACGATCCACAAACTCCCCTCTGTGAGCCCAGCAGCTGTAGTTATAGGGCCTTGGGCTCCTCCCATGTCACATGCTTTGTGGGTGTGTCTTCACATGCCATTGGCTGTCACTCAGCCCGTCCTAGCCCTCGGGCCCCTCCCCTAGTCACATGCCTTGCTGGGAAGGGAAGATAAGAAAAAGAATCCTCCATTGTTTGTCCAGTGGAAAGAAGAAAGCCCCTCCCTTGGCCACATGCCTTGGAGGGGATGGAAGGGGAGATAAAAGAACGCTACTGTCTGTTCCAGTAAAAAGAATAAAAGTTTTACAAAAGAGCTCTCCCCATGACAGTTTGGGATCACTGTATTGAGGAGAGGAGATCTACATTTCAGTCATTCTCAAAAGCAGAAAGTTCCAAGGCTGAAATATCTCACACCTCACTTCTTCATGTGACTACTGACAGGCACTCCCTTTGCTTTTTGCTCTGTGCTCATCACTGCCCTGTGTGCTCAGAGCATTTCTGGCTGCAGGAGATCCTTCCATGACTCAGGATTTAGATATCCTGAGTGGTCATCAAACTGCAGCAGAGCAAAACCAGTACTTTGGTGCTCAGTTCCTTAGACTGGAACTTTTTCTGTAATACCTACTACATATTGAATTTAAGGCATGGATGAGTCTTTGTTGTGTAGAATGAATTTTCTCACCTCTGAGCAGGGAAGTTGGTGCAATGTGGACATCTGCAACCCCTCTTTGTATGTAGACACCTACTTTCAGGGAATTCAATTTTCAACACTAGAGGTTAGAGTCTGACTGTAATGTATCAAACTCTCATCTTTGCTGTGATAATCAGAAATCTCTCAATTTCTGGCTCAAAATTCTATGATTGGTTGTCCTTCAGCATTATCCTTTGAATTTCCTGGTTCTGTTATATCAGGACCAAACAGTTTGGCAGGGGCATAGTGACCTTGTTCTAAGGATTAGTCAGAGAAGAATTTTTGTGCTTTCAATTATTCAACTCTTACACAGATTATTTTCAATTATTCAATTCCTACACAGACTAAGAAAGCCATTGCCATAATGGCCACTTGCATTTTGTAGTGTTTCTTGGTGGATTGTCATGTGTAATACTGCATGCAAACAGAACAGAATATAAAAATCAGAACATAAAAATCATCCTAGTATGGCTTTGAAAAACAAACGTATTTATCTCTTTTGTTGTTAATAATGTGAAAATAGAGAGAGTGACAAGGTGATTGTGAAGTCTTAGCAAAACTTTACCCTAATACAGCACATATTCAGTCAGAGTCATCATTTCATTCTGACATGAAATGGAACATGTTTTTCAGGACTCATCCATGCCTGAAACGATCCAGTTTTGTTGAAGAAAAACTCTCTTTATTGCAAACAAGTTATTTCCTCCTTTTTGAACTGAGAAAACATGTTGTTTGTTTTAAAAAGGGTGAAGTTTTCTCTCTCATTACACATGCCTTAAACCATGACATTTTTCTGACAGTTTTTTTTTTGTGCTATAAAGTCATGAGATCACATAGTCATTTCTTGCATAATAAAATCTATTAGGAATATTACAATATCTGCTCCAATTAAATAGCTAGGATTTTAGAAGTGTACCCTCATTTCCAGCTGCTAATGGTAACACTGGAAGACAAAATTCTGCCTGCAGACTAACTGAAAATGGGAATATTTTTTCTCCAGTTACCACATTGGGTCAAATATTGCTTACTGAGGAAAAGTAATTTATACATACGTTATCATTAACTCTTTCTTTTCGTAATTGGTTTTCAGATATTTTCTCACTTGTAAGAAAGTTTCGGAATTAGGAGGGATTTGTTTTGTCAACGTTGCATTTGTGGGAATTGAAATCTCTTTACATTGAAACAACCTCCCTTCAAAGACTGTCAAATACCTGAGTTCATATTTTGCTTGCTCTGTATTTCAGCTAATACAATTACTCTGGCCTGATTCAGCTACTTTCTCTGCAAAATGTCAACACTTCAGAATCTTAAACATCACTAAAAGGAGGGAACTTTCCACAAGTCTTGATATAGTTTATCCACATAAAAAATATTGCATGTCAAAAGCTGCAATGGGTGCATGGAAAAATATTAGGAACCCTTGTGCTTCAGAAAAGCCTCGTCTTTTTTCCCCAAACCATAGTTTTCTCAAGCCCTTAAAGTCAAAGAAATGTTATATCCATTCCTAATTGAATCACAGGAATGGAAGAATAAATTCCATAATTAAAAAAATCTTGGAAAGAATATAGGAATCTAAATAATATAGATCCTGATAAAATTCCCTTCCAACTAATTGCAATAGAATGATTAAAGAGTTTTATGGTTGAGGGGTTTTTTGGGGGGGGGGGGTAATGCATTGTCTTGAACTGAAATGTGATGAAAACTATGATTGATAGATAGTATCTAAGCAGAATAGTGAATCTTACAATAACCAATTTATACACTGGAATCACCACAGAGAGAGAGAGGGAGATATTTAAAATACAGTATCCAAATTTATAAATTTTGACCATCAAAATAAAATATTGACTATATTTTTTCCATGTGCATATATGCATGTACTTATTATCTCCACACAGGAAAGTTGACAAACCAAGGAAATCTGAATAATAACACGGGAGAAGTATTCACAGCCTGGGTTCTTGTCTCCCACACACAGCTTGGAAAAGAGATGAGTTGATTAAAAATAGTTTATGTTACCTTAGGCCAACCATTTCTGCCATTAATATTCAATAAAACACATCCCCACCTTTACTGCAATTCTGCTAACTGTGAGTCCAGGCAAAACAAACGCCGTGATGTTGCATTTTTTAGATCTATGTAGCAGGATTGGGTTACAATGATGTGGTCGGGAAGCAAAAGGAGGTATAAATTACTCTGGCTCCATAGTGCTGATTGACATGATTATGTGAGAGAAAAGATAGAAAATATCTTTAAGGTCATCTTGTCCATTCCCCATGATACATTGTAATGACTCCAAAGGAACTGTTATAATGTGTTGTGACAATGACCTGGCTATTAATAATGCCATTAATAATTTTTATGACATTTTAATTTGTCTTTGCTAGGGTACTTTTTTTCTGTAATCTGATAATAGATGCCTTGCTCTTTTACAATGTTACCAATGCATGCAATATGGATGTATGAAATGTAACAGAATGCCTGATTGTCATAAAAATTAGAATGTACCAAATGATGAAAAATTTTTGTGTGATCAGAGTGCTAAAATCATACTGTATTAAAAATCAGCAACAGCAAAATAGTTCAAAATTTGTGTTCTTGGATCTTCCAAAGGAACTTGTGTTGGTTCCTCATTCTTATGAAAACAAAATTTTCAGAGCTTTATAAGCGAGCAGGATTTGGCAATCTGCACTCTGCGTGCAGAATGAAAACTTTAACTACTGTGCTATACTTTCAAATTCCACTGTTGCTTGGATGGATGGAGTGTGGTGCCCATGGTTCCACGCTTGTGGGCCTGATCCCTGGGTGGGCGTTCTCTTGGGAGCTGGACTAGATGATCCTGTGGGTCCCTTCCAACTCAGAAAAACCTGTGAACCTGTTGCCTACGCTGTTGATTTTGATGGTAGCAAATCCAGACAGGGTTACAAAAATCATTCTAGGAAATGTTAGTCAAGCTGTTGTTCAGTTTGACAGAAAAGGTTTTTACCTGTGAATGACCCGTCATTCAACCCTTGGCCATATATCCTTGTGGGATTAAGATTTGTCCTGCTGTGTATACACATGTAATGGCAGCAATGCTGCATGGCTCAAGAGATGAGCCACAGATCTGGGATTTCTGTTCATTATAACATTCTCAGCTGTTTCCCCTCTTAACTGATATATTCTTTCTATTAAAACTGCAAAAGCCTAAAACTAAACCACAGCCAGTCCCTAGGTAAGGTGTAGGCTGGCACTTTCCCCTCTCTTGCCCCCAACCACTGCTTACTGTCATTCTTTGGAGAAGAAAATAAACTCATGGAACAGTTAAGGTTGGAGGGGACCTTAAATATCATCCAATTCCAACCTCCATGCCATGTCCATAACACCTTCCACTAGAACAGGAAGGTAAGAATGCAGCCAACCAACCAGGTTGCTGGTTGCAGTCCTCCGTTGCATGTTCCAGTGGATATCCTTGTACTGGCAGCTGAATATCTGGTGCGGTGGGACATGCAGATCGCATCTGTCTGCAGTTTAGACTGTCAAGATGAGAGTCTCTGGAGTTTTGTTTGCACTGTGCGTCACTACAAATAACTAACAGGCACTTCATAAACTGATGGTATTTCTGTCACAAGTTCTACAACCCAAAGAGTGGAGATACAGGACAACTGGCTAAACTAAGTTACCAAGGGCTCTCCTAATAAATTAAGCGGTACAAGTGTTGCTTTTTTTCTTTGTAGCTTGCACTATTTCTTATTTGATCCTTTTCACTGTCTGATGCAAATTAGGGAGATTTGTGCTGTAAATCAAGAACTATCTGTCACAGTATATCTGAGAAATTGGACGGACTTCTATGTTACTTTCAGTGAGTGAAAAATTTCTAAAATAGTTTATGTTTTATATTCTCATCCAAAATGAAAGACTAACAATCATAAATTTAACGATGATGGCTTGATAAAGGACCATAATTTTAGGTGAAGTGTGGGTATGTATATGGGTGCATGTCTTCTATTAATACTTATAAAATAATTACTAAGTGCATCTAAATTAATGACTTATTTCAGAACATATTTTACAAAAAATGTTTGTAATGAATTGTTAATAAGCAATGTCACAGCTAGCTGTTACACGGAATTTCGTAATGCAGATTTCATTAGAAGCAGGAAAATGCCTGATTAATATATGAATTCGCATGGCAACAGAACATAATTTAAAGCGCAATAAGCATTAAATAATAATGAATCAGTTGTACAAATTGATATCATAAAGAGACAGTCTGAAAATGCCTGAAAAGAATTAAAGCCAACTGTAATGAAGTAATCAAATGCTCTTGGTCTAAGTAGTTTAGGAAACGCAAATCAAGAACAGAGGAAAATGTGAGAGCACAACACAAATACTTTGTCTAAAATAAACACTAAAAACTCATGGGCTGAGTTAAGTAATCTACATTATGACTGGGGTCTTCATCTTTTTTCTAGACAATGAAGGAAGAGTTTCTTGAGGAGGTGACTGAAGACAGGAGAGAAGGTTAGGAGTTCCAGATGTTGCTTGGGAGAACATCTCTCCTACTAACTACCCAGAAGTCTGAAGGGATTATTAGGCAGCTGAAATACACAGCTAAATTAAATTGCACAAGTCAGATGCTGGCTCTAAAGCAGGGTTTTAAAAGCTGCAGCCAATTTTATTGGTTGAATGACTTTGAAGACCCATTTTTATGAAGGATTCTTTCAAACACAGGCTGTTAATTTATTATGTGCTGATCAGTAATATGAAAGAACTCAGTGTTTCAGAAGTTCAGTGGTTCTTAATTATGAATAAGCTTTGAAGCACTCAGCCATGCATGACAGACTTCCTGGTACCTCCTTGTCTTTTGCTTCCTGCAGCCTGGGCTCTTCCCTCCGATTCTCATGTCGTCTGGAAGGGTTTGCCTTTATCTTGAAGCCTTTTTTGAATCATCTGACTGCAGAAATATTAGGTGTACAGAACTTGACAGATTCACAGTACATTTTAAAACATATCCTATGCAATATTGCAACACTAGAAAACGTCAACCAATATTTATGTTGGAGTTTAGGGAATCCATATTGTGTGGGTTTGTCTTACCTCCAGCATAGCAATTAACAATTGTCCATTAGAAACACAGAGCCAATTTCTGACCTTGAAGTATGTATTTGACTAAAAAGCCTGAGCAGATGTTAGTGATGCACAATGCAAACTTGGCCACAAGCTGGGAGGAGTCCACGCAGAAATATGTATCTGAACAATCCTGGGTCACAGAGCAGCACATTTCTTTCATCGGAACAATCAAGTAATGGGGATCCTGCAAGGATAGAATAGGAATCTTAGTTAACTGAAAATCAAACAGATTTTAAATGACACTAAAAGACATGCTCAGGAGGCGCAACAATTTTAGTTTCTAACTTGCAATCTGGTGGTAACAAAGGGTTAACTCCATGCTTCTAGTATAAGATGGTCATCTAAGTTTCATGTGTAGTTATCAGAGAAAGAAATAAAGTCCTCTGAAAAATGCTTATCTCACTGCGATGGCTGTAGGGCTTGCTTAGGTAAGCGCTTTGCTTCTAGATACCTTAGATAAGCAACCTTCTCCCTTCTTGCCTTTTTCTCATTGTTCAGGTACATCAGGAAAATCAAAATTACAGTCGGTCCCCCATATTGCAGTTTCACATCTTTGCAGCGTGATTTTCCAGCAATTAAGGAGGCCCATTCCACAACTGCACATGCCTGACCTGACACACATGAATATTCATATTAGGCAGTCATGAATATTCAAATCAACCCGCTCTCCTCCAGGCAAGAAGGTTACAGCAGATCTCCCCACTGCCCTCCCTATCCCACTCCCCTGGGAGTGCAGCGGCTGTGGTGGGTCCACTCCGAATGGCACCCACCCCACTCCACTCAGAGCGCAGCAGCTGCGTGCAGTTATGAAAGATTTACACACTCGCAGGTTAGACGTGGTGTCCAAGACTTTCTTGAATGACTCTCCAAGACATACTCATCTACCCCAAGTATGGAGAGACCAGGTCTACCCACCCTGAGAGACACCAGGACAGC
>WEKX01017131.1:10897-21762 GCA_013390025.1 Pitta sordida
GAGACCTTTCATTATGTAAGCAGCTGTCTTTACTATTAAAGACAGAGGCAAAAAAATCATTAAGTATCTCTACCTTTTCCTCATCCCCAGTGATGATGTTGCCCTCCTTATCCAGTAGAGATTGGAGATTGCCCTTGTCCCTTTTGTTGCCATTAATGTACCTGTAAAAGCCTTTTTTATTATCCTGTATATTAGTAGCCAATTGAAGCTCAAACTGAGCTTTTGCATCTCTATTTTTTTTTTTCTGCATGACTTGACAACCTCCCTAAACAAAGTCCTAGTTACCTTCCCCTCCTTCCAAAGGTGATACATCCTTTTTTTAACTCCTAGCTCATTCAAATCTCATTACTCAACCAGGGAGGCTGTCTACCTTTCCGGCTCAACTTACGACACACCGGGACAGCCTGCTCCTGGTGCCTTGACCTATCACTATCAACCCATGTCTCTATTCTGTTCCAGATTACATCTGAGACTCCTGCAGGATCCTAAAGAAAATATGGTTGTGCAATTGTTAGGTAGGGTCAAGCTTAACATTTGAAAGCTAATGCAGAAAGGAAAGCCTTTGTGGGAGATCACGTCAAACCCTTGTAGCTGCACATGAATTCGCGCTACATACACTGATATGAGTATCAAGGTTTGCCAGGAACACAGATGCAGGGATCCTTGGTGTAACAGGAAGTTTTGGAAGACTGAGGCACAATCTTCATGCTGGAACAGATAACACTGGTAATAGGCTGAATTTAGCACTCATTGTACTCAGCCAAATGACTCTGATGGGCAAATCACATACAAAAGATATTAATCTGTTCATAAAAGCCAGCACTTACAAGGTCACCTTCAGTTCTCAAAGCCTCTGGACTTGGGTTAAGGTAACATCTGAGAATAAATGACGACACAAAAAATCAGAAGGAAGCAAATGTTTTGCTTTGATAAACTTAGTGCATTTTTCAGCAAAATTGTCTTGACTTTTGCTGTCTGGGAACTCAAAATGTCTATTCAAGTTCCTGCAGTTTGCCCCAGAAATTAACCTAATGAGTCACCTGTGAAATAAACCTTTAGAAGAACCCTTCTTAACTTGTATCAAAGTAAATGGTTATCTAAAATAGACACCACAGGTTTCTTAATTTGTTTGCTGTCAGCTGGGACTGGAAATGCTTGTGGCAGCATGAGGCTAATTAATTACTCATCCTGCCACATTGCAGCTTCCGGTCAAAGGACAAGATACTTCTCAAAATACATCAATGGCAGGTTGCTCCTTGACAAGGTTTGAGGCAAATTTGGGGCTGAGCCAAAGAAAAAAAACCAAAATAAACCACCCCTCCCGCTCACCAGGTTTGGAAAAAAAACAAGGAAAGTGTGAAAAGTATAAACTATTTACTTTAGTAAACAGACAAGATACAANAGCTTTTGAATTTTTTTTCTCGTCTTCTGGACAGAGAGAGAAAATTACCTTGGTGTTGCTAAGGACCAATATCCACAAGCCATAACACAAATATATGGAATACATACACACCACCCTAGGACACTCCTTTTCAAAGACTACTACAGCAGCAGGTGGGAGTCCCAGACTCACCCGCACTCATGCTCCATAGGGAGGTGCGTTGAGGAAGTGGTTGCACCTGGGATACGATGGCTGTTCAGACAAGGAGTCTTTAATGTCCGTATCCCACAGCTTCACCTGAATGCTGCTTCCTGAGTGGAAAATTAAATCAAACCCTGGGAAATGAGCACTTGAGATCAACTGGAAGCCCCAAGAACGTGCTTAACCAAGGGTCTTTATCCTCAGTCAGGGTGCCACTATACAAGTTGTGCTCATCTGCTTGAGGTGTGTCAGTTAAGGAAGCAGGAAGCACACTGGCTCCTCCTTTAGCAGTGTCTTCACCTGCAGGTCTTGGGCCAAGACCTCCATAACTGTTCTGCTGTAACAGGGCTTCTGGGACTAGGTCTGTGAAACAGACAGTGCCCCCATGTGTGGTTGTACACTGGCAACCCAAAATGCCATCAGAGTCAGGAACCACCTAGACTTTGCAGGAATGAGAAAAAAACCTGTTATAACATTTCTGTTACCATGTATTCCCTACCACCATGCCAGTAAAAGAAGTATTCTTTGGTGGAAGTGAATTAAACAATTTTGCACGCATGCATTGGACACTATTTCAGAGCAACCTGCAGAGCAAGAAAGGAATTTGACCTATTGCTTTCTTTGTAGGCTGGAGATCCCTTGACAGAGGACACAGGGTACCTGATGCCTGACACTGATGCCTGAAGTAGAGATGGAGCCTTACGAGGGAATGGTTTGTGACGGGCTGGAAAGGGCCAGCAATAGTAAATACATTGGGTAAATACTCACTGGTACACTCTTAACTCAGCATTAACCTTATAGCCCATCTGTGGGAGATGGTAGGACACATCCATGTTCACATGGAGTTGCTCTGAGTGGTCTGGGATGCCTCTGCTCCAGGCAGAGCACAGGGGAGATAAGGGTGGACACAGGGACAGGTCTGGACATTCTGAGCCTGTGCTTAAGGCTTGATTTGCACCACCTCTCCCTCCTGTGGGATGGCTGGAGACCTTCATGTATTCTGCTTTTCCTCTGCAACATATGTAGCTGTTTTTCCAGCATCCTTCTCCGTTTCTTCAGAGACACAGGTCTGTTCTACAGAAAGGGAATGAATTAGCACTATATTTACTCCCACACTTGCAATCAGGAGCCATTTAATATACCCTGATATCAGCATGCAAGGTTTTTACCAGCTCTGAGTCTTGCAAGCACTCCAAAAGCACAGCAATAAAACCATTAATACCCCCCTGCACTGAATGCCTTTGAAATACAAGAACACCCTGTTCCACTGAAAGTTGTGTAACACTGGCCAAGTCCTTCCCCATCACTGTCCTTCATCTTCTGTGATCACACAGCTCCTCACGTAGTAAACACTAAAATCTGTTTAATACCTAAAGCCTTCACAGAGCTGTGCTCCACGCACAATGAATATATACAGTTATACCCCCGCATTTGCGAGAAACGGGTCATGTCAAAGGTCTCACGAAACGTCAAACTCACAAATACCTGCAGGTCATTAATATGCATGCAGGCCACACCCTTCACTCCACCCCCAGCCAATCAGGAGCACTGGGGAGCCTCTTTGACTCCTTCCCACGAGCTCTCACAGCACAGGGGAGGAAAGGGAAGCGTTTCTGCAGCATTTGCCTGGGGATACCCCCCCAAGAATCCCTAGACTTCTCTTCAGTCATGCTACTGCTTCCGCAGCTGCTGACCACGCATGCTCACAGCTCAAACCCTGCGCCGCTGCTCCTGCCCCCTCCCCAGCCCCAGTGCTCGTGCCCGCCGCATGCTGGTCCAGCTGCGTGGCACAGGGCGGGGTTCAGCTGTGGTAGTGGAGTGAGCAAGTGCCACTAGCCGCTGCGGCCAGCCCCACTTTTCTGGGGTACTTTCCTTCCCCATCTGTAGCCATGGAAACAGTAACAGGTGCCCGGGGGGGACGGGGGGGAAAGGGGTCAGTCCCTGGCTGCGCTTAGAGTAGCNGCTGGTCCAGCTGCGTGGCACAGGGCGGGGTTCAGCTGTGGTAGTGGAGTGAGCAAGTGCCACTAGCCGCTGCGGCCAGCCCCACTTTTCTGGGGTACTTTCCTTCCCCATCTGTAGCCATGGAAACAGTAACAGGTGCCCGGGGGGGACGGGGGGGAAAGGGGTCAGTCCCTGGCTGCGCTTAGAGTAGCAGGGCACAGTGTGACTCATGGCCCTCCCCATGGGGCCGGGCCGGTGCCGACCCACAGCGAGTTCCGGCACTGCCCCTTGGTGGAGCAGAGGCACTGCGCATGCACCGGCCCAGGAAATTCACAAACGGCTGAAGCAAAACTGCAAGAAATTTTCCTCACAAATCCGTGAGGTCGTAATGCAGAGGTCGCAATGCGGCGCGGATGTACTATAACCCTACCTTTAAATACCTCTCTCTGATACAGTGCAGTACCATGACTGACTTACGGTTGTTGTCACCTGACCATCTGTGGTGGCTTAGTCAGGTAAAGGGTACCATAGGTGCAGATTCAGGAAAAGGGATCAAGTGCACAGAAAGGAAATACTGCCATCTGTGAAGCTGCCCCAATAACTGCTCAGTCAGTCAGTAAGGCATCAAGGTCAATAAAGTACACATTTTAGCCACTCTTATAAGTGGTGTTTGTACAAGTCAGCTCTTGATTTTTAGACAGCCAGTGGCATGCAAGGGCCATGGTGATGCACACACATTTTCCTTTGGACGACAGAACATATGATTTTTCTGCAGTCCATCACAGAGACCTTATGGCTACTACCCCTTCCCATCCATTCAGCATACTATTCACAGGGGGAAACAGCAAGATCTTCCTAACAACCGTTTCCTCACATCCTTCCCTGAAACTCCACATAGATGGTACCTGTTGGGACCAACTCTGTTTTCTCTGAAGAAAATCTCCAACAGCTCACACTTGTTGGAAGGAAGCCTGGACAGACTTCTGTCATTCCCTGTCCTCAGTCTCTGGTGCAGTCCACAGCCAAACACAAGAAAGGGAATTGCACAGCCTGTTCATGCTCTTGGTTTGATCCCCAGCTGTTCTGATCACTGAGGGACAGCAAAGCTGACAGATACCTATCTCATCATTCATCACGCTCCCCTAGGACTTTAGGGTGGGCCTGAAAGGTCTTCAGAGTGGCCACCACCAGTAAATAGCAGGGCTGAGGTGAGACGTGCCCTCTGGGAAGATTCTATGGCCCTGCAGCTGCTGGAAGGCATTGGCAGAGGAGCCTGCTCTGAGATGTGTGGTTTGCAGTGTGGTGGCAGCTGAAACAGCAGGTATTTCCCAAAGGCAGCGAGAAGCAGGGTTGTCAGGGAAGTGCCAGAGAGCTGAGGAACTACCATAGGGCTGCTGCAAGCTGCTCCAATGCCTCCAGCCATGTGATGACTGATGCTCTGGTGGAGCAGATGGTGGAGGAAAGCCATCACCATTTGACAAGGATCAGACAGGCTGCCTCCTGAAAAAAATCAGATTTCATATTATTCAAGAGTACAGCTGCCCCATGCCTTATGTCATATTGCACTCCTTCCCCCAGAAAACTCCTGATGCACTGCGCAGATTTCACCTTTGAAGAGAGCTGTTTGCATCCTCTTCTCCAGTAAAAAATGCCTTTTGCCTGTCTCTCTCTAGTCCCCCCCAACACAGTGATGAGAAACTGCTCAGCAGTTTCTGTGAATGTACATATGGTCACCCTCATCTGTCAAGTTTCTCTGCCATTAAAGAATCAGAGTGGTTCTCTTCGGAAGAAACTTCTGAGGTTCATCTGGTACAGTCCCTCTAATTAAGTAGAGTCATGTACAGTATGTTGCCCAGGACCATGTCTAGAGGGCTTTTGAGTAATCCCAAGGATGGAGACTCCACCTCCTCTTTGGTCAGCCTGCACTACTGCTTAGTCATCCTCACAATGAAAAAATGTATCCTGGTCCTGTCACTGCATACGGCTGGAAAGAGCCTTGTTCTATCCTCTTTGCAACCTCCCTTGCAGGTATTTATATACATTGACAAGATCCCTCCAGGCCTTCTCTTCCTCAGACTGAACAGTTCCAGCTCCCTCCGCCTTTCCTCATAACAGAAGTGCTACAGTCTCCAGATCATCTTAATGGCATTTCTGTTGAAGGGTTCATTAAAGAATGGATTTTCTCCAGTATGTTGATGGCCCAGAACAGTGCTGATAGACAAAGTTGCCACTGAATCATAAGGGCAAATTTATTGCCTGTGACTCTTCCACAGCCTGTACCTCTTCCACAGCAGTCCTGCTAAGTTCCTGAGGTCTCAAGACAGATGCACGAGTCACTACCACTCCTTGTGTGATGGCTCAGTGACAAATCACAAGGCCTTCAGACATCTGTTATGTCCCTTTTGCCCCTTGTATATTGATTAGATGTTCTCATCAGCGGAGTCCTTCCACATCCAGCCAATCAGCCAACAATCAGTAGTCAGGCACAAAGATCAAGACCTGGAGGCATTAGTGAACAGCTAGAGTCCAAAAAATGCTCCCTCAAGTGAACTTCTTGTGCTTGAGGAGATGAAAACACAGAGAACTGCCTGGGGCTTTGAGAGCAGTTCAGAACATGGAAGAGCCATAGTGTGTGGCTAGAAACACCCCCTAAGAAAAATAAATAAGGTGGAGTTGGGTGAACAACAAGCATTTTCAAATGGGAAAAAAAATCTGTTAATTAAGGTGGATGAGGATCACAGCACATAGTTGCACAACACAAATATATTCTCAAGTATTCCTTGACAACGCTCAAGAAGACATGGAAATGGATGTGGCACATTGAACACCCACTTTCAGCATGGAGTACTTGCTATACATACGAAGGACTTTGTAAAGAAGCTCTAGAGCAGGTTTGAAGGGCCTACCAGTGACCTCAGCAGTATAACTCAAGGTAATAGGGTGGCTCAAATGTGTTCTCAAGTACATAACTGTAAAAGCTTGAAACTTGAGCAACCTAATCTACACAGAACTTGTCAGCAAAACAAGTCCTGTGTTCCATATCAAAATTATAGGTAGGACTTGGATGATCCCACACTCAAAAACAGTATCAAGTTTTAGCATTGCCACAGATCTTGGAAGGTGAAAATGAGAATCTAGTTTTACGTATGATGTTATGAAGAACTTGGGGAGTCTTCACATGGTATGGCTGAAAACTCACAGATAAGCCAGCTACCAGATGTAATGTGTTAAATCAAAACTTCCATCCCTCAGATCTTTTAACTTTAGGATATTAAAAAATAAGTCACACACCATTTTCCATGGATTTTGCAGTACTGCCTGGTCAGAGAAAGGCTTTCCTATGGCAAAAATGGCATTGACAGAAGCACACAATTGTATCTCCAAAACAACCAGTTCAGAGAAGGATTTAAGAAAGAAGTTCCAGGAAAAATTGCCTGTCACTCCATTGGTACCCTTTTCACCACATCTATCTTGGTCCTTGCCTTTCTGATCTCTACCATCAAACCTACACAGAAAAAGAAAGAATGTAGAACATCTAACGTTCCTTATCTAGGTACCTGGTTTGGTTGCTCCATGGAAATTAAGAAAGGTCAAAGAAAACATTCCCCTCTGATGAACATGACTGGAAAACTGGTAACAATGGATGAGAGAAACCTGAGGTACTCAATAACATTTTTCCTTCAGTCTTCATCATCAATCTCTCTTCCCATACCTCTTGAGTGGATGGACTGCAAGGTGGAGGCTTGTGGAGAAAAATGCTTTGCACAGTAAGAAATCAGGTTCATGATCACCTCGGGAACCTGAGCATACATGTTTATGGGATCTGATGAGATACATCCCAGAGTTCTAAGGGAATTGGATGGTGTAGTTGGCAAGTCACTCTCCATCATATTTTCAAACATATGGCAGTTAGGAGAAATCTTCCGTGACTGGAAAAAGGGAAGTGATGGAGTGACTACATCCGTGGATAAGTGAAGGGATGGGCCATTTATCTGGACTAGACTGCAAAGCCCTTGACATGGTTCCTCACAACATCTTGCACTCTAAATAGAAGGGAGATGGATTTGGTGAGTGGACTGTTAGATGGATAAGAAATTGCTTGAGTGGTCACATCCAGAAGGTAGTGGTGAAAAACTCAGAGTTCCAGTGAGCAACAAGTGGTGTTCTTCAGGGACCTCTACAGGGACTAGCTTTATTTAATATCTTAATTAATGACATAGACACAGGGATCGAGTGCACTCTAAGCAATCTTCAGATGACACCAAGATGAGAGGAGAGGCTGACACTCCTGAAGGACAGGATACCATCCAGAGGGACATGGATAAGAAGTGGGCCCAAAGGAATCTCATAAGGTTCAACAATTTTCTCAACCTTTCCTCTAAGTGAAGGGCTCCATCGCTCTAATCATCTTGGTGGTCCTACTCTGTATTTGTTCCAACAGGTTGATGTCTTTTGTGCGCTGGGGACCTCAGAGCTCGATGCAGTATTTCAGGTGGCGTCTCATCAGAGTGGAGCAGAGGGGCAGAATCATCTCCCTCATCCTGCTGACCACATCTCTTTTGATTCAGCCCAGGATACAATTGGCTTTCTAAGCTGCAAAAGCACAATGCTGGGTCATGTCCAGCCTATCATCCACCAGCACCCCCAAGTCCTTCTCAGCAGGCTTGTTCTTGTTCATTCATCCCCAGTCTGTATTGATACAGAGGGTTGCACTGATCTAGCAGCAGAGCCTTGCACTTGGTCTTGTTAAATCATACAAAATTTCCATGGACCCATATCTCAAGCTTTCTAGGTCCCTCTAGGTGGCATCTAATCCTTCAGGCACATCAACTGCACCACTCAAAGCAGGTTGCCTGCAAACCTGCCAATGGTTCTCCAACACTGATGAAGACATTACACAGTACTTCTCCCAGTGCAGATCCCAGAGAGGCACCACTTAAGTGGAATTGAGCTGTTGACCTCTATCCTATGAATTTCATTATCTGACAAATTCCTCACCCACTGAACAGTCCACCCATCAAATCCTCTCTCCAATTTAGAGAGGAGGATGTTGTGAGGAACTGGTTCAAATGCCTTACAGAAGTCCAGATAAATGACATCTGTACCCCCTCCTTGTCCACTGATACAGTCCTTCCACTGCAGAAGGTTGGTCAGGCAGGACTTGCCCCTGGTGAAGCCACATCGGCTATCTCAAATCACATCCCTGTCCCTCATGCCTCAGCAGAACTTCCAGGAGGATTTGTTCCATGATCTTTCGAGGCACTTTTTGCAGTACCATGTACCTTTTAATAGGAAATACTAACCAAGGGAAACAGACAGGTCAGTAGTTCCCAGTGTTCTCTTTCCTACCCTTTTTAAAGATGAGTCCAGTATTTCCCCTTTTCTAGTTACCTGTGACTTCATCTGACATCCAGGACTTTTCCATAGAGAGTGCTGGCAACTACATCAGCTCATTTCCTTGGGACTCTGGGATGCATTTGTCATGGTATAACCCCAGTCAGCACCCAAGGATCATGCAGCTGTTCACTTACTTCCCCACCATTGCTACTGGGGAGAGAATCAGAAGGGTAAAAGGTAGAAAACTCGTGGGTTGAGATAAAGACAGTTTAGTAGGAAACATGAAAGCCAGGCACACAAGCAAAACAAGACAAGGAATTCATTCACTGCTTCTCCAGGTCTTCAGCCATCCAGGCGAGCAGGGCCCCACCACACGTAAAGGATACTTAGGAAGTCAAACACCATCATTTCAAAGGTGTTCCTCGCCCCACCATCCCCCCTGTTTCTTCCTCCACTTTATATACTGATCATGATGTCACACAGTCTGGAATATCCCTTTGGTCAATTTGGGTCACCTGTCTTGGCTACGTCTCCTCCCAAACTCCCATCACCTCCAACTTCCTCTCCAGTGTAGCAGTATGAAAATCAGAAAAGGTCTTGGCCCTGTGTAAGCACTGATCAATATGTAAGCAATAACAAAAACACTTCTGTATTATCATCCTGGTGTTGAGCACAGATCCAAAACACAGGCCCACACCAGCCACTGCAAAGAAAAACCCCAGCCCAAACCAGTACAATGTTGCATTGGATCCCTCAAACTGGTATGTTCAGGTTCCTCAGCTGATCACGAACCCAACCTTTTACAGTGGGAAGCACTTTCCCCACTCCCCCCCCCCAACTCCCATCTTGCAGTCCATCCACTCAAGAAGTGTGGAAAGAGAGATTGTCATTGAAGACTGAGACAAAGAAGTTGTTGAATACCTAATCTTTGTGCACAGCCAGAACAGACACATGCTTCACCTCAAAAGATCAATTTTTTTTCTCCAGTTATTAAGGTGATACAGAATTCAACCACTTGCATTGTTGCTCAGTTGTGTAAAATGGACACTTGTTGATCTCTTGATTTGTAACTTGGAAAGACAATTTTAGTAATTGTAGGATGCTTTTCTGGAAAAGGGTCATTGTTTTTCCTTTACAATACCCTCCCCTAGGTAGCATAAAATCTTGTCTTGAAACCACTCACAAAGGGACAAATTGAGGGCATTTAGTTCCACCTTTGTCCTCACATTTTCTGTATTTTTCTGTCCACTAACAGCTTTCTGTTCAAAAGTAGATGTTCCCTCTTCCATCTCAGTAAGCCTGTCACTTAAATTTGAAGGAACATTTTTATTCCTCTTAGATATTCTGACATGTACTGCGGTTCTTAAGGTATTTTTCCCCTCCACTGATGCCACTAATATTTACATATCTCTGTCATATAGTGATGCAGTTTCTCTTCCTCTGAAGCACTGTTGATAAATATAGCTTCAAGTAATTGCTATTCTCAATCATCATAGTTTGTTTTTCAGAAAAAAAAAAATTCCAATTTTTTAAAGACTATTCAAATACACTAGGGGAGATGAAGGAAGGTCGGGAAGAAGGAACAATGACTTTCATAGCATTAGTTAACCAACTTACACTTTATGACATTTTAGTTATGTGGGACAGACTGGCTGAAGGTTAATCACCTCCCTTCCTCCCAAATTTACCAGACGGGTAAAAAAAACATGATTAATTACAATGTAAGGATATAAAAGTTGTGTATCTGAATAACAGCAGATGGAAACAAGCAGCACATTCTCACTCTGCAAAACAGGAGTTGAGATCACAGTATCACAGTATCACAGTATCAGCAAGGTTGGAAGAGACCTTGGAGATCATCAAGTCCAACCTGTAACCCAACACCAACCCATTGTCTAAAACATGGCACTAAATGCCTCATCCAGCCTACTCTTAAACACCTCCAGGGATGGTGACTCCACCACCTCCCTGGGCACACCATTCCAATGAGTGATCACTCTCTCTG
>WEKX01017131.1:22145-40862 GCA_013390025.1 Pitta sordida
ACCAGGCGAGTCACCAGATCATAAAAGGAGATGCTACACTCATCATTCCTACTGCTAAATCCTGCGCTGTAGCAAAATAGAATTTATCTTGGGCTGAAATCTAACTGAAAGGTTTCAATTTTTAAGTCTTTCAGTCAAGAAGAGTATTTCTAACGAAGTCCAAATTATTTCTGTTTCAGCCTATTCAGCAACAGATGGGAGGCTCAGTTTGGATTTTACTGGACAAGTTTCTGGAGAACAAGTTGAAACAATGATCAATAGTCCGTTACAAACTTCTAATCTCAAACCTAGGCCGCTGCCACTGACTTAAGAACTCTCCTCAGTGTGTACTTCCACTTACTCATCCTTCTAATTAAACAGCATAGGCTCTAACTTGACATCCCATTTACAAAGAATGTGTCCCGTAAGGCAGGCATTGTGCCTCTTAATGAAAGGATATTCTTGGTCTTGCTCCCCACAAGGCAACCTTGAAATCTACAACCCAGAGGTGCTCTGTTCATGTTGTACTGAAGGGAGGGTAAATACAATCAAGGCTTTTTCATGACTTAAAGTTGAGGGGCATTTGCATGTTTTCTAAATTGTCTTCCCTGGCCTTTCCAAATTTGTAGGATGAGGCAAAGGAATCACGTTAATGCAAACACTTAGAGAAACCATGACTTCACAACTTAGTTCAAAGTGTCCTTTTCTATTGTCTTAATTTTCTTGGAAGCTTTCTGGTATCACTCCCTTTTATCGCCCAGTACCTTTTCCCAGGTGGAAGCATTTACTCCTTTAGGTCATTGGCAACCTCCCTGAACATGCTGCTGCCCTTCCACATTCTCACATGTATTTCAAATCCTTTCCTACACTCATTCATTCACCTGCTTCGAATTACCATCACCCAAGTGCATCAAACACAGGGCTAGAACACCACCATCAGAGCCTACTGGCCTTTGAAACCAAGGGAACCTCTGCGAGACACATCCCACTATGTAGGTTCACCTTGGGGGTCTTGGGGAAGGACTAACACCAGAGAGGCTTTATCCTAAGGACCTCCTCCAGGATGAAATCCAGCTGCAGCACAGCATCTCCTGAAGTCTCGCTCTCCGCTTGTGCTTAACCTAGGAAAGCGCTCGGGGCAGGACTGCTGTATGTCAGGGAGACGATTTACTCCGCAAACCCCGTCCCCACCAAGGCAGGGGCTTTCGGGGCGGGGGCCCAAGCGCAGGATGCGCAACCCAGTTTCCTCGGGGAAGGATGCTGGTCGGGGTCCGCTCCCCTCTGCCCAAGGGGGAACGGCTACCAGGGGTAACGTCAGGGGCCGGCCAAGCAGCAGCGGCCATCAGGTGGGGGGAACCCCACTAGCAACTCCACAGCACCCGGCGCCGCGAAACTTCTGTGCCGCGCACGTACTCACGACTGCTGCGGGGTCGAGCGAAGAGGAGGAGGAAGTGGAGGAGGAGGACGTGGAGGAGGAGGCAGGACAGGTGTTCCCTCGCGGTCACTTGCTCCCCACCCGCCGGCTGCTTGAAACTGCCTGGGTCTCTGTTCCCCTGCCCTTTGTCAGGGTTCGAACACCCCGTGTCCACACGCAGGAGGGCGCGGGGGGCGGGGAGGGGCCACTCCCGTCTCAGCGCAGCTCGCGGCGGCTGCGGGCAGCCAGGGAGCGAGGGAGGGAGGAGGCAGGACGGCTCGCGGCCCTGGACCGCCCTCCCTCTGCGGCTCCACAGAGAGGAAGGCGAGTGGTGCGGGTTGTCGTGAACCTCCGCGCTTTGCTGTCCGGGAAACTACGGACGCGTGCCGACAAGCGTCTGTCCCCTACCCCGAGGGGTGCTCCGGTGGAGCCCTTGCACACGGGCAGGATGGCGCGGACCCTGAGACCCGACGACATCAACCCCCGGACGGGGCTGGTGGTGGCTCTGGTCAGCGTCTTCCTGGTGTTCGGATTCATGTTCACCGTGTCTGGCATCAAGGGAGAGACCCTGGGAGACATCCCGCTGTTGGCCATTGGGTCGGCCATCTGTCTGCCAGGCATCGCTGCCATTGCCCTCACAAGAAAGACCGACGGCTGCACCAAGTGTCCCGAGAACATGCGCCCGTGCTGTAAGCAAGTGAAGGATCGCGATATCATGGAGCTGCTAAGGACCCCCTCAGACTTTGAGTCCGGCAAAGGCAGTTGTGACGAACTGGCCAAGAAAACATACCAGAAGGACAGGAGAGTGCTGCGGAGTGAGGACTCTGTGTTCATCTGCACCACCAGCACTGCCACCATGGGAGAGTCCAACAGCCTCATCAAAAAAGTGGAGCAGGAAGACATGCTGAAATACCTGGAGTCCTGTTACCCAGAGATGCCGGGGAATGTGTTCGTGGGAGATGGCTCCATGTACAGTGCCTTGGAGAAGAAGAGCTCTTCTCCCAGCAGGGACAGCACTGCTTGCCCTGATGTTGAAGACAACATTTTTGTGGCTCCTAAAGACAGTATCATTGTCTGCTCTTACAAGGATAGCAGCCCTTATGAGAGATACTGTTGTTACATAAACCCTACTGGAGTCAATTCAGACCAGGAGACCATAGTGTGAAAGATGCATATATATATGTATACAGAAACTGCAATTTCAACTTCTTGATAGGGGATAATATAGTTGACTGCACTGCATGGGACAATCCTGATACTATTTCAATTTAACCTGGTATGTGACTGATACTCAAACCTTTTGTGCCTGAAATACTCTTTCTGTAAGTAAACAAGCATGTTTAAAAGTTACAGAATTCTTCATTTTAAAAGGAAAAAAAAACATTTCCTCCCTCTCACTCCCTTTTGTATTTCTGCTGCCTATTCTACCAGAGCCTAGAGTCACACTGGCAGGAGGGCAGCAGTGGCTGTCAGCTGAGGTCGAGAGCTGAATCAGACTCAAGCTGTCCGTAGGAAAGAATGTGGTGTTCTATGGCTGAATGAATCTTTGAAATATGGTCACTTCATTTTGGGAGGTATTGAGAGATAACATCACTTGAATAGCAGGCTGAAGTTAGGGAGTGTAGAAGTGATTTGTCTCCCTTCTCCCTGGCAGGAGTTTATTTTCCTCTGCATGAAGGAATCAATGTGCTGAACCCATGGGCTCTTCTGAAAGTCTCCTAGGAACCAGATAGGCTCAGGAGAGTTTTCAAAGGCTAATCTAGCATCAGTAGCATGTAACATAGATGTTTTAGCTTAACTCTCCACTGGTCTTGAGTTCACTGGAATCATTCTAATACTTTTGGATTTTATAGGCAAGCTTGACAAGGAGATGATATGATCATAACACAGTTCTTGTACAGATTAGGAGTAGATGTCAGTGGACTCAGGCATTTATAATCCATTTCAGTACCTTGAAAGTCATTTAGGGAGTAGACTTACGTGGGTTGTGTGCAGAGTCTGTTTTGGCCCTCTGAAAATGCCATTTTCTCATGCCTTTTCTAAAATGCCAGATGTTTCTATATGAGTGAGGCATGGTTGCAGTCCACTCAGGGGTCTCAAAGCCATGGTTTCCTGTGCTGAGGGAACAGAGGACCTGATGGACGTGTTTTTGTTATGGATACATGTCAAGAAAATATAAAGCAAGTAATGAGGATTAACCATTCAAAATCTGAGCCTGCAGTTTACATAGAGAAACACAATCTATTCTGTCTGATAGTAAATTTTCCATGCTGTGTATAAAAGTCTTAACTGCCCTCTACAATGTAGGTAACAGAGATGTGGTATAACACAGTGTGCAGCTACTCCAAGGGTTAAGGTTTTATGTTGTTAAAGCACAGAGTAATTTGCTGGTATCTCACAAAGCCCAAGTTGCTCTCACAACAAAAAGTTCTGTGTAATGCAAGTCCTAATAACAGTTCCTACTTAGCTGTTTTCATACCCGATGAAGGCATTGAATTACCAGAGTAGGAAAGAGGAAAAACAGACTTTCTTTTGTGGCTACCTGAGATGTTGTCTAGAAAGTGGAAAGAAATTTTGCACTGAAATGAGCCTTTCCATTCCCACAGAACTGTTTGGATAGTGAATGTAAATTTTATGCATACACTTTGTTTGTTTAGAAATTTACTTCAAATTGTGACAGACAACCAGTCTTTGAAGAAGTTTTCAGAAGGAGGAAACACAATTTCTTACATTGGATAGTTTGATTTCTTTCAGACTAAAGAAGATGTTAACACTTTGGCCACACTTTAGCAACAGTGCAGTATTAGGATAAATTTAGAAAATGCTCGCTAGTTTGAGTCAGGCAAAGCCTCTTAAGAGGTGGTGGACCAGCTTTGCTACTCAAGCATACAGCAACAGTACTGTGGTAATAAATAAACCCTGTACAGCTCAAGTTTTATCTGCTGAGCAAAGGAATTCCAAAAAGATAGACCCCCTCCTTGATATGTTCAACTCTCACTTCCACATAAAAGCACACTGTTGTCAGCAACTTGCCTCCTGCAGGCTTAGTCACTGCAGGACCTTATTCTGCAACGTACAGAGCAGGTCTTCAATGGGAAGACTTACTTCATTACTCTGTAGAAAACAACTAAAACTCTGCTGATGCACATTAAGAGGAATAGGGTCTTTTGCTTTCTATTTCCATGGAGAGCAGATGGGAGTCTAAGTGTGTGTGCCCATGGGTGTTCAGCATCCCTGAAGATCAGACCCAACATGAGAAAACAGGTTACTGGGTAGCTACATACTGGCTTTGACAGGGTTGTGAGCAATCACTTGCCTTGCATAAGAAATCAAAGCATCAGCCCACTGGGAACCTAAATTTGTAAAGTTCTGCAAATATACATATGGGAAGATGTCAAATTTTTCCATTTTGTCTAGGATTAGATGTTCTCTGTCAAAAGTTATATGGGGTTTTTCAAGACAAGACAGCAAACTCTAGTGACAAATGGAATTGTAAATATCTAACTTGAGAAACAGACAGTGTGCCCAGGTGGCTAAGAGGGNCCCATGGATGGATGGATGGAGCGTGTTGCCCATGGTTCCACGCTTGTGGGCCTGATCCCTGGGTGGACGTTCGCTTGGGAGTTGGACTAGATGATCCTGTGGGTCCCTTCCAACTCAGAATAACCTGTCAACCTGTGATCTTGTGAAATACTTAATAATCAGAATTATGCAATGTCATGAACATAAGGATGCTAAAACATTAACATTGTATTTGGCATTCACTGGCAGGAAGTAACTCTTTTGTTGCAGTTGAAATCCAGGGCAAAATTCAAAGAGATGTAACAGTAAAAATTTGATGTGGAGCACTAAGGTCAAACTTAGTGCTGTATGAAAAATGTTGAGTACAGTTTTTGAAATTTAGTTCCAAAATGTATACATATGCGCTTAAGACATAGCACTGTGGAAGGGTGATGTAAAGAAAACGGGGTAGCTTGGATTGCTGTCTGAACCAGAGACTGTGGTTAGTACAGTGTAGGACACTGTCAAGGTTTGAGGCAAATTTGGGGCTGAGCCAAAGAAAAACAAAATAAACCACCCCTCCCCCTCACCAGGTTCGGAAAAAAAAACCCAAGGAAGAGTGTGAAAAGTATAAACTATNTAACATCATGCAGATGCATGGAAGATATAAATCATTAGAGTTCCCACACAAACAATTTCTACAAAACCCACTCTATCACATATCTCGTTGTTTTATATCTCTAAATCAGAAGGTTCATTTAAGCAAATTTTGAATTAGGGGAAAAGAAATTTTCCTGTATTTTCTTTGGAGAGAATACTTTATTACAAATTATTTTATCTTTGAATTGCCATTTCATCATCATGGCTAGGCTTCATGATTGAAGATATAGGAAGGGCTCTACCCACGTTTGCTACAAACACGCTGATGACTAAAAGGCCGATCTGGGTACAAAAGGCGCAACGGAAAGTCTCCTTAGGTGGTATTAACAAGGCAGGGTTCCTTCTGTGTTGTCTTTTCTCCTCAAGACTAATTCTACATGAGTTTTCAAAGGAGGAAGCAGCATTAAAGATGGTGCGTCCTCATGTCTTCCAATCTGAGGCCAGAGTGGACCACTGATGGTAGTCAGTATGGCCAAGACTGAGGTGTTGTTTCAGGAAGTCCTTGTATCTCATCTTTGGGGCTCCTCCCTTGCAGCAGCTGGTTGTGAGGTCATCATAATCTTAGGGAGGCAATGATCCTCTATCCTGAAAATGTGCTCTTTGCTCAGTTGCTTTATTGCAGTTGCATGACCTCAATACTGGTGACCCCTACCTGTTCAAGGACAGCAATATTAGTGACATAATCTGTCCAGTGGATGTTTAGGATTGTACAAAGGCAGCACTGATGCAAGCGTTTGAGGACTCGTAGGTGATGGCAGTAGATGACCCATGATTCAGACGCATATAAAAGAGTAGAAAGCACAATGGCTTCAAGCTGACCCTGCAGAAAAGGAGAAATTCTACGCTGACCTGCGCCACCTCACCCAAAAGGTTCCTGCAAATGATAAGATCATAATCCTTGGTGATTTTAACGCCAGAGTAAGAAAGAACTTTGAAGTCTGGAAAGGAGTACTCGGCAAGCATGGTGTTGGAAATTGCAATGACAATGGACATCTTGTTAGAGTTTTGTGCAGAGCAGCAGTTCACTATCACCAACACCATCTTTCAGCAGAGATATAATTTGAAGACAACCTGAATGCATCCTTGATTCAAGCACTGGCACCTCATTGATTACGTCTTACCAGAAATTCCCATTTAGAATGTATAAAAATGTACAATCCAATGTTTTATACTGATTGGCATGAAGTAGGGAAAAATTTGGAGAGGAATTAGGAGGACAGAAGAATCATTCACTGAAAAGCAGATGGTAGTCAGATGGAGAACAGTCAGAATAATCTTGTATCGTTTTGTCTTTTTTACTGGTTTAAAAGGGCAGCCCCAGAAAGACACTCTTAAAAAAAACAAAGATTCTCACTATTGAGGTCAATTCATATGGAAGGGCTGTAAATAACTTTTAGAGGTCTGAGTGGGGCGGGAGAGATGTTGTACATGTTGTAGCATCTTGTACTAGTCAGACATAGATCTTCCAGAGATCCTACATCCTTTGCTTGTCCAGTCAGACTCAACACTTACACTATGCGCTTACATTGTTTGCAAAGAACACCTGATTTCATTTCACTTTTATTTGAATAAATTCATGACTTTGTTTTAACTAATTAGCGGCACAAAGAAGCAGATAACCCTTCTGTTTACAAAAAAAAAGGAGCTTTGGAACTGGAGACTCCCTGTACAGGTCAATAACAAGCTAAGCATAGGATGTTTGCTACCTAATCTAGGGGATAAAGAATAACTTCTCAGTGGCAAAACAGAGTCTTTTTCCAATGCCAATGCTTTGAACAAAATCTTGGAAATTTTACACTTGGAAATACATTAATGATTTTTTTCTTTTTACTTGTTATGATTTTTTGAAAAATATTGTGATTATTCAATCTGTTCCTCAATATTTAAGTTGAAAAAAGATAGTGAAGGTTTATCAATCTAATTAAAGACTCATAAGTCAGGGTTTTGTGTTGTGTTATTTTTTTTAATGTTCCTGCCTGCATTCTCACGGTTATGTGGATGGAGCTGGAGTAAGTAATAATGGAAATGCACAATCCTTCCGTAAAGTTACCATGTCCTGAATATAGTATTAGCATCCTCTGAATTGTTTTGCATGAATGTAGGCAATGAATGGCACTGACTGAAGAAGTGAAGTGGTCTATAGAGTACGTATCACCTTCACTTCTTCAGCTCTGTTATTGCAATTGCTTTTCCCATGTTCAAGGAAAGGAGGAACACATCACATTTATCTGCATAGAGTGCCATTTTAGAAAATTATGCTTGCTGTATTGTCTGACTAACTTCACATCTGGGATGTGAATCTCTGTGGATTGAAAGCGTCTCACAGATGACCACTGTGCTGATTATCATATTTTACCAGTTGGTAAATGCTTTCCTGCATCTGCAATATTGCTGTAGCCATTGACCACACTTGTCAAAAAGGCATATAAATCTTGAAATACTTGTCAGTTGACTGAGGACGCTTCTGTTTCCATCTGTAATGTTTATTAGCCTGTACTTCTATCTACTGGAGGAACAAGCTCATATGAGCACAGTCATCAAACAAACTGACATTAATAAGGACTACTGCTTGAAGTTGTAGGAGATATAGCACAGATTCAATGGTCCTTAGAAAATAATCTGGTTCTCATTCTGGAGGTGCTCTGTTCAAGGAGAAGATCAAGAAGTAACAACAAAATTGAGGTAGGCTGACAGATGGTTTTCAATCTGTATCTCTTTTGTAGATAACCACCAGACTCTAAGCTTCCTGAAGTCAAGGAGAGTCTCTATTACCTTCATCAGAATTTGAATGCTACCTGAGGACTTGTCTGTGGTGAAAGCTCTCAATCCAACAAACTTGCTAATGGCCACTCATCACTCATTTCTTTTTAGAGAATTTAAACTTATAAGACACATGTTTTAAAACTTTTAATTCTATAAACATTAGAATAAAGCAAAATAGTTAAAACTGAAGTACTGCTACAGACAAGTATAGCAATACATACACTTTTACATTTGTAAAAATACCCTAAAATATACACCTTTTTAATAAATGCTATGTCATTAAAAGAAACATGTAAAGTATTTAATACATCATTAAGCATTATATTAAAGAGATAGTTTCACAATTTCACGGGTCTCTCTTTACAGGAAATGCTTGCTCAGGATATGACTTTTCCTAAACCATGTCCTAAATTACACAGTGACTCAGAGGGCTGCCTGATTTCACAGAGAGCTAGCCAGTGAACCTGTGAACTAAAGTTCACTGGCACTTTAGTCAAAGCAACTATTGTATATCAGCTAATGTTAAAAGCTGTTTTTCGGAGAACTCTCTGAACAGCTGTAGTGAACTTTATTCTGATTTACAACAGTGTGCAATGTCTTTAATTTCTCTACCAAGATTTTTGTATCTCTGTACCAAGATAGCAGGTGTCACTAGGACCTGACTGTATGGAAACACACCAGACTTTCTTCTTAATTCTTCTTTCTATGCTCCAGACAATGGAGATGACATGGAAGCAGGAGTACAAATCCTCATTTTGGTTTGTATCCACTATAATTGCTCTGCCTCAACCTCCTCCCTCCATGAAACTTGATTTCTCACCCAGTACACATCTCGTTTTCCCCTTTCTCAATCAATGTGACTACAAAATAAATCACACCCATAAGGTTTATCATACCACTAAATAGCAACACTACTCTCTCCTTCTTTCCAGCTGGAGCACCTTACAGGCTGGAATGTGGGGCCAGCAGATTTTGAAGTCATGGTGGCTGCTGGCAGGGCATTACTCAGCAAAACCTAATCAATAAGTAACACTAAAGCTGCCTTCTGCCTTCATAGCTGGTGGGCCAGCCTCTTGCATTATTCCTCAAGATTAGTTTTTGCTTTTTGGTATTTTCAGTGCCAGTAGTGGGAGAGACACCTGTGAATGAAGTCTGAGCTAATACATTCACAAGGCCAAACAGCTGTACTATCTCTTTCCTAATTTTCTAATTTGTCAGGGCGATCTAACAAACCAAAACCAGAATGGATACTGAAGTCAGTGATTGGCTAGTAAGAAGGACTTCAGAGAGAATCACTGGGAAGGACACCTAATATCAAACTATATGAAGCTCTGTTGGCATCTTGAGAAGTCACAGAAGTGCTGGTGGACGCCTTCTCAGTGGCAGAGGCTTTCTTGCCTGCAAGCCAGTATGTTACCATGTCTCCTTTCCCCTAAGGAAGAAAATTAGACATGGGATTATAATATGACCCATATTTTATGAAATAATTTTCTTACTACAACTAATAAAGTCCCCAAAGGAGATTGATGTGCCTGTCAGCAATTTTACATTCAGGAAAAATGAAGCATAAAACCTTTCCTTAAAGGATTGTGGCAGCAATATCAATTAAAACAAGTCTTTGAAGTCTCACCCAAATCTGGGTCAACAAGTATGTTAGTTCTCTTACAGAACTCACATGATGATTTGTGATGTCTGTGAAAGACCTTTTTTTATTTCAAGCAGTTATGACACTGAAAGTCTCAGGAAGGACTTCCAAGCTTGGCTAAGACCATCATGTCTAACTTTTCAGGGTTGTCCCATGAACAAGCCATGGAATTTGTTCTGGATTAAAATTTAAACACACTTTTTTGAGAGTGAGGAATTAGTGTAGTCAAAGGACTGTTAGTGTAGTCAAAGGACTGTGAGATACAGAAGACTGGAAGATATGGAGTACTGCATGTGTTAAAATTCTGGGATTCCAGGGTACTTTCACTCTCCTCTCTGAAAACTTGAATATAAACGTTGCATACACACCTTGACTTGTAAATTACCACGGCATACTAACACAAATTCTCCAATCTGCTCCAACAGTTGGTATGTACTTGAACTGCACTGTATTTTAAGAGCTGAAAAGAGAGATACGTAATTGACATTACCAAACAATTTAAACATTGAAGATAGATCCACCCTCCAGTGTGTGCCAAAGACTTCAAAACCCATTAATCAACTCTCCCCTTGGTTTTTTTCATATCTTCATTGTCATTTCAAGTGTTACTTGAAATGTTCACACACAAGCTCCAGTATCTTACCGTGTTTGTGAGAGGATCTCAGAATGAATATGTGGCTCTCAACAAATACTAGCCTTCACATTCTGCATCTAATATTTGTCTACTCTTCACAGATGCCTGACACGCAACTGATGAGCATCCTTTTCATCCACTTAAGAAAACCATATACAGTTCTACCTCCTGGTCAATAAAGAGCCTTCTTTTCTTTCCACTTTCTCTTCACATACAGTTTTCATCAAACTCTAAACATTAAGGAAACTGCCATCCTTGCTGTGATCCAAATATGTAAATAAAGACAAGTGGAAGTGACAATATTAACATAATTTCAGATTTTTTTTTAACAATGTGATTTTTCCTTTGTTGAGATTTTATCTTCATGTAAACCTCACATCGTAACTTCTGCAAATTATGGGGGAAGGACCAAAGAAGAGAAGAGATAGAAGAAATTCTACTTTTGCCAGAAAGCAAAATTTTGCCAACATTTAAAAAATTATAAAAGTTTGTTTGTTTGCTTTTTCCCGTAATATTCAGTGACACGGGGTAAATCATCATGCTTCTTTGTTTGAAAAAGATCCCAGATGATAGTAAGACTGTCTAGGATTGTCTTAGAGATTCCTCTTATACTAGAAAGTGACATTTTTATCATAACCACTTTTGTTTGTTTATTTAAATGTCTTTTAAAGTCTCTAAACACTCACTGTAGATCAGGAAATATATGTTTAAACATATATAGATACATAGTGTGGACCTCTTCTTTCAGGCTGACCACACCAGTGGCTCGAGACTAGTGAAGTGGAGAGAGACTTAGGTGTACTGATCGACAGGAAACTCAATATGAGCCAGCAGTGTGCCCAGGTGGCTAAGAAGGCCAATGGCATCCTGGCCTGCATCAGGAACAGTGTGGTCAGTTGGTCCAGGGAGGTTGTCCTTCCCCTGTACTCAGCGCTGGTCAGACCTCATCTTGAGTACTGTGTGCAGTTCTGGTCTCCCCAGTTTAAGAGGGATGTTGAGCTGCTCGAGAGGGTCCAGAGAAGGGCAACGAGGATGGTGAAGGGACTGGAGGGCAGGCCCTATGGGGAACGACTACAGGAACTGGGATTGTTCAGTCTGGACAAGAGGAGGCTCAGAGGTGACCTCATTGCTGTTTACGACTACCTGCGGGGAGGTTGCAGCCAGATGGGTGTGGACCTCTTCTTCCAGGCTGATGACACCAGAACGAGAGGGCACGGCCTCAAGCTACGCCAGGGGAGGGTTAAACTTAATGTTAGGAAGCGGTTTTTCACAGAGAGAGTGATTGCACATTGGAATGGACTGCCCAGGGAGGTGGTGGAGTCACCGTCCCTGGAGGTGTTTAAGAGAAGACTCGATGAGGAGCTTAGTGACATGGTCTAGCTGGGGGGTGTAGCTGGGAGGTGTAGGGCTGGATGATCCTGGGTGCCTTTGACTCGGAGTGGCCTGCTAGACTGTGAGGGAACTAAGTTTGTGTTTACCGCTCTGGGATGTGCTTTCAGTTCCGTACGGGTGTTAGATGGTGAGTTGGACTCCTTGTGGGTCCCTTCCAACTCATAATATTCTGTCTGAATCTGTGAATATAGCTCATAAATATTCTTTGCAGCAGATACATGATATTTTAACTTGTCATCGTGCTTCAGACCAAGACACTAGTACTCAGATTGCGTTTTTAATGTAGCATTTTTAATGTACATTTCTAGTAATTAATTAAACAATCTATTTTAAAGCAAACGACTTAGGGTTACAACATGGTTATGGAATTTGAGAACCTCAGATATACATGGCTAGAGAAAGAGGGAGATAAATAATTTAAAGATAAAAAGCTCTGTCTTTGTGCTGAAGTTTGTAGTGTTGCTGCACCATATGAGAAAGAAACTGACATACAGAGCAAAGGACAAACTATGAAGAACAATGGAAGCAGATTTTGAAGGTCCTAAAGTAGTTTGGATAAAATGATTCAAGGAGCCTGGAAGACAGAGGAGAAGGGAAGGAGTTTTTTGGGAGACTGATAGAAACAAAATGAAGTTATATGCGTTCCACTCAGGCTAGCATTTGGTTTGGAAAAATACGTAAAATGCTGAGAAGGAGTGAATCCTGGTTTCTCAAATCCTAAGGCTAAACCTTCGAAACCATCATGTTGGACCAGCCCTTTGTCCTTCTGCCTTGTTTTTAATTGATCATGATAGATGTTGAAAGCATCCACTTCTATCATTAAAGTTGGAAAAACCTTATATTTGTGTAGTTCGAATCCATTCACACTGCATTGCAATGTAAGCCATTGATTTCAGGATTCAGAAACAGATTTTAGTGAGGTAGGTATAGGCTTGGAGATTTAGGGATTCTAGTGAAACAGTGAAATTTTAGTGAATTTTAGAAAGATTTTAGAAGATTTTAGAAACATTCATTGGGCTTGAAATTTAAGGTCCAATATTAAAGGTAAGAAAGTCTGGTTTTCCAGCCCTGAAATATGAACAGAACACAGTCCTAGTCAAAACATGGGGCAAGAATGCGAAACATCAGAGCTGATTGGTCAGAAGGCTTAAAGCAAGGTTGAAATTTATGACATAATGCTGAAGGGATACATATTCATGGAATATAATTTCCATACCTATGAAGCATGAGTACAAAGATAGGTGGCAAACCTGGGTGGGGCTTTTTTCCTTTGTTTTCAGGGTTTCTGGCATCTGACAGGACTGCGGAATATGTGTCCAGTTCTGGTCTCCCCAGTTTAAGAAGGATGTTGAACTGCTTGAGAGGGTCCAGAGAAGGGTGACCAGGATGGTGAAAAGACTGGAGGACAAGCCCTACAGGGAGCGACTACGGGAACTGNATGATCCTTGTGGGTCCCTTCCAACTCATATTATTCTGTGATTCTGTGAATCTGTAACACATTGGTGATCAGTATTCTTTACTTGTCTCTTGGGCCAAAAATAAACTTTTTCTACAGCACGCGTGCAACCACCTTGAGTACAACAGATTTTCCTTAAATCGCCATACTTTAAATAAAACAATCTATCAAGGTCCTTTCATTTTACATCATTGTGTCTTTTTTCCTCCCCCATTCACCACTCCCTTCCCACTCCTCCAAGCAAATTCCTGTAGATTGGGATACAGTATATGAGAATTTGATGTTCAAATGGTCGTACTGGCTAAAGATGAAGTTTGCAAACTGAACTGTTGTTTCCTGGGAAAAAGTCAGGGTGAGACTATCTCCTCAATGTAATCTCTAGAATTTTCCATCTAATCCCTTTGCAGAGGACATTTGTATAAACTTCTATGCTGGTTAAAGACAGACACAGCTCCCACAGTTTCCTCCCATCTCTTGTGTTCTCCATTAGAGAAAGTTACCAGCAAAAGATAAGGGTTGTGAAAATATTTTTACTGTAAATTCAACTGGGTGCCAGGAATGAATAGAAAAAATTAACATAACCGCTTGCCTCTCGTTTTATCTTATTTGTACTTTTTTTTTTTTACAGTAGAGAACTTCAAAGCCATGAAAATCCATTTCTGAGTCTTGGGGAATAAGGGAATCTCGTTACAAAAACAGTTGTCACTGTCTGGTTGCAAAAATGGTTGTCAGAGAGATTATCGCTGTAATAATTTGCCCATAGGCAGACTGGAACCAGAAACCTCTTTACAGAATCACAGAATCACAGAATCAGTAAGGTTGGAAAAGACCATAGTGATCATCAAGTCCAACCTATCACCTATTACCTAACCTAGCCAAACCTGTTACCTAACCTGTTGCCATCCTGCTACCAACACACCGTCCTACCTATAACACACTACCGTAATATCTAGGTCATGCCACCAAGTACTTCATCCAAACTTTTCTTAAAGACCTCCAGGGACGGTGACTCCACCACCTCCCCGGGCAGCCCATTCCAGTGAGAGATCACCCTCTCTGTGAAAAAGTTCCTTCTAATGTCCAGTCTAAATCTCCCCTGATGCAGTTTAAGACTGTGTCCTCTTGTTCTATCACTTGTAGCCAGAGTGAAGAGACCAACACCCAGCTGGCTACACCTCCCTTTCAGGTAGTTGTAGAGAGCGATAAGGTCTCCCCTCAGCCTCCTCTTCTCCAGACTGAACAACCCCGGCTCTCTCAGTCGCTCCTCATAGGGCTTGTGTTCCAGCCCCTTCACCATCCTTGTCGCCCTTCTCTGGACCCGCTCAAGGATCTCAACATCCCTCTTAAACTGAGGAGCCCAGAACTGGACACAGTATTCAAGGTGTGGCCTAACCAGTGCCGAGTACAGGGGGAGAATACATGATTTACAGTCATTTTAGTACAGTCATTTTAGTAGGTCAGGACTCAAAACTCAGCATAACATTTTTACAGAACTCATTCAGGGATTATCGAAACCCCACCTGAAACTTGTTCCTTATTACCTTCACTGGTAGATTCCATCCTGGAAGCTGTGTTCACAGTATCTCCAAATAAACAATACCTTGGCATTTTGGTTCCAACAACTCCAGCTGCAACTGCCCCTGTTAGGGAAAATAAAGGAAAATATTTTTGTTTTATAAATCACATAATCAGTCATACAGCCGTATAGCTGCTTCCCACGCTACTTTAATTAACTGGTTAAATATTGAGTGTCAGGATTGTCTTTACATGGCTTACACATCTGTCTTCTAGATGGATTCCAGAACCATGGAGGGAATTGCAAAAGGGCCTCACAGGAGAACAGTGATGGAAGTGATGAGCAAGAGACAGGAATGGTGTCAATACGAGTTGTGCACACAACTCTCACTACTCACATGGAAAGGCAGTAACAGGAGGCAACCTACTCCTGCCAGTGGCAGAAAATGAGCATTTTTATTCTATCATGTTGGCTAATTTGAAACATAGAATATATGATCTCTCAGTGAGAAAATGTCTGCTAATTAATTGACAGATGATGGAGTGCACAGGGGATGTCTGACTCTGGCTGTCTACCAAAAAGTAGTTGCAGTCACACATCAGATTAGATCAGGGAACTGAGTTTCTGAGAGCAAAGGCTAGCTCAAAGAGTCAAGACACACAGTTTTGAGATGAGAACACCTGAAAAGGATGATAACAGACACAGAATGGGAGTTCTCACATCAGCAAAGGCACAGGGATGATGGACTGTTTCCAATGTTGATTTTGCATTGTGTCACCAATACAGTCAAGCCTCCAACTTCGCGAGGAATGGATCTTGTCAGGGTCTCATGAAACGTCTAATTCATAAACACGTGCAGGTCATTAATATGCATACAAGCCATGGCCATCACTTCACCCTCAGCCAATCAGGAGTTCTGGGGAGCGTTTTCCACACAGGGAAGCAAAGGGAAATGTTTCTGAGCCCTCTCTGCCTGGGCAGACCCACCAAGAATCTCTGGGCTTCTCTTCAGCCATGCTTCTGCAGCCGCCGCTGGGCTGCTGCCACAGCTCATTTTTGCACTGACTCCATGATAGGGAAGCTACAGGGCCACGGCAGGGAAGGGTTGTCCCTAGGCTCTGGTCGGTGCTCTTGGAGCTTGGGAAACCTTAACTTGTGGGCACATCCCGCTGCTGTCCTGTCCCAGCACACAGCACTTGCCCCACCGCCACCACAGCCAGCCCAACCCCACTTTCGTGGGGCACTTTCCCTGGGGCTACGTCATCACTAGGTGCACCGGGTGTGCAATCCCTGGGCACAGACCGCATTGCCTTCCCTGCCTGTGGCCATGGAAACAGTAACATGCACCTGGCAGGGGTCAGTCCCCGCACTGTGCTTAGAGTAACAGGGGGCCGCAAAACTTGTGGCAGTGCCGCGCTGGGTCTCAGCGGCTGGCCAGGGCATCCCGCAGTGTGAGCCTTCCACGATAGGGACCAGGCAGGGAGACACACAGGAGCGGGGTAGGGAATGGGGCAGGGCGCCATGAGACCATAAACAACACAGGAGGGAGAGGCACCGCGCACCATCCCTGTGGGGCCGGGCCAGCCCCGCACCAGAGAGAGCTCCGGTGCCACCCCTCAGCAAAGCAGAGGCACTGTGCATGTGTCGTCCAGGAAGTTCTGCAAATCACTGAGGCAGATTTGCAGAGAAAATTTCTCACAAACCAGTGAGGTCACAAAGGAGGGGTCGCAATGCAGCAAGGTATGCCTGTGTTTCATGAATCCAATAGTTTATTTTGTTGGCATGACTGGGGGATAAGTGGCTGGAGAGTGGTGACATGGAGAGGGATTTAGGAGTTATTATTGATAGAAAACTCAGTATGAGCCTGCAGTGTGCCCAGGTGACTAAGAAGGCCAATGGCATCCTGGCCTGTATTAGGAACAGTGTGGTCAGTCGGACCAGGGAAGTTATCTTTCCCCTGTACTCGGTGCTGATCAGACTACATCTTGAGTACTGTGTCCAGTTCTGGTGTCACCAGTTTAAGAAGGATGTTGAACTGCTTGAGAGGGTGCAGAGAAGGGCGACAAGGATGGTGAAAAGACTNTGATCTCCGAAGTTCTGGATTTCTTCCTTTACCCAGGGAGGTTGGTGAAGTCGCCATCCCTGGAAGTGCTTAACAGTAGGCTGGATGAGGCATTTAGTGCCATGTTTTAGACAATGGGTTGGTGTTGGGTTACAGGTTGGACTTGATGATCTCCAAGGTCTCTTCCAACCTTGCTAATACTGTGATACTGTGATACTGTGACGTCTATGACATATCATATCAAGAAATTAACTGTGACCTCTATGACATATTATATAAAAAAATTTTATATCCACCTCATATCAAGAAATTAACTTCATTTTTAATGGAGAGGAAATGACTACTAGAGAAGAACTTGTTAAGGCAGACAAAGTTACTTTTGCAGCCCTCTTAACATACCTGAATGGATTCCTGCTCTTATTTTCAGAAGAGTATTTGGCTTGTGTGGGATCTTAAAAGTCTTGCAGACATCCAGGAGTTCTAAAGCCATCCTTGCGATCTCACCAGCGTGACGGATCCCATTCTCCTTAGGTACTCCTGACACCACCATATCTTAACACAACAATGCAATTATGTTAACATTTGGCATTACAGACAGATTCCCAATAAGTGCTGCCTAAATTTAAAAATAAAAATAAAATCCTATTCCTTCATATCCTGGGGCACAGTGTGCCTCCTAAGCAGAGAAAGCCATAAATAAACAAAGGCTAGGACACCAGCTCATATATGTAATTACCATAGCTCTGAAAATTTTTGCATTTCCCTCTTACTTTTACATAGAATTTATTCCTTCTGACTCTTTTCTTTCTCCCTTCCTCCCTCCCTCCATTGTGAATGCCTGAAGTAAGACAGGTAGTGGAAATGTGACTGTTGAGTACCTCTTGCCTTTTGGCAGATACTATAAAAGGAGGCAACTACCTATGCTTCCTGCACTATGTTTTCATACTGAGCTGGATGACCATGTCTGTGAGAATGGTAACTTCCTATAAATACGGAACTTTTGTGGATTTGCTGCTCCAGTTGCACCCGTGTACATCTATGAGGCCTGATGGGATTCATCAAGTAGTGCTCAAAGACTTGGGTGAAGTCACTCTGAGACCTCCCTCAATACTTTTCAGTGGTCTTGGAAATCTGGAAAAGTCCCAGTGGACTGGAAGCTGGCAAATGTTGTCCAAATTCTTGAGAAGGGCCGGAAGGATGACACTGTAAATGGCAGATCTCTCAGATTCACTTTGGTGCCCAGTAAAACTACATATTAAGATTATTCCAGGAGTTACTGAACAATGCCTGTGAGACAAGTCACCAGTCACAGTGAGCATGGCTACATGAGAGGAAAGTTCTGCCTGTTAAACTTAATTTCCTTTTCTGTCAACCCATCTAGGTGGCCAAAAGAATCCAGTTGATGTAATGTTTTTGGATTTCAGTAAAAGTTGTGATACTATCTCCCATAGTATTCTTGTGGACAAAATGTCCACCATGCAGCTGGATAAACACATCATGTGATGGATGAGTGACTGGCTCACAGGTTGTGCACAAAGAGTTATAGCCAATGGGTTAACATCACACTGGTGACCTCTCACTGGTGCAGATCCACAGGACCTGTGTTTTCAATGTCTTCTGCTTGCACTTGAAGAGATAGTAAGTTTATCAATTATACTAGGTTGCCTCCAAGGCAGAGAGGCCCTGCAGAGAGAC
>WEKX01017133.1:0-17957 GCA_013390025.1 Pitta sordida
ATCTCATAGTATTCTGTGTGATTCTGTAGCATTGAAAAATACTTTTGCCTTTAGATCTCACCATGAGGCAATCCATAAAACTAATTAAAGAAGAACACAGTATTTTTGGGAGACAGACACCAAGAAATACATTTCTGAGATTGTTGCTAGGATCCTGTGAGAAAGGGAAAACATTTAAGACCTGCAGGATACCTTGCATAAATTCATCTACAACACAAATGTCCTTTGTCCTGTGGGCAAAAATACAGAGACCAGATGCTGGATTTCGAAACGATAAAAGGAATTTTATTAATTATGAGACTAAAGTATAGGGAAAGAGAAGGAAAAGACAGAGAAAATTGGAAAGAAGAAACTAAGACAACTTAAGAAGCATAGAAAAGTTACCAAACAACCAACTTGCTACCCAACAAAAATGTGGTGTGTGTAGGGAAGGAATCCTTTCCCCTCCCCCCAGCTGCAGGATACAGTATGGTAAAAGTCTCTTTGTCAGGCCAGGCAGCACTGGTATTCAGTTCAAGGAGAGAGAGAGACAAAGAGAGGTTTCTGGCTTGCCTTGGTTCAAATTTTTCGCAGGGAGTTGGAATCAGCTCTGCACCATACACGTGTCTCCTAGCCATGTGAGCTGCATTGGATTCAAAGGTCCCTCTGCAATATGGGTTCTTGCAGTGATCCTGGAACTTAGACTTTTGGAGAAATGCAGGGCAGGGGCTTCATGACTCATGTGAGAATTGGCAGCTTTGTTCTTTAAAGGCTGGTTCTTCTCTCTTGGCTGCTGCAGCAGGCACTCAGTTTTCTGGTGGCTTTTCCACGGTGGTGGTGAGGGACCAGAGGTGAGCAGCAAAGCAGGAGAGGGAGAAGGTGAGGGAAGGGGAGGAGGTGATGGAATAACCTCCTGCAGAGACCAGTGTCCCTGTCCCCTCCTCTCTTCCTCTCCTAACTAGCAACCGTTTCCAGCTGTTTTCTTTTAGGGTTTGCTGTAGGCTGGTTTGAGCTAGATACTTGTATTTTGGCACATAGCTTCTTAGGTGTTTTAGGTGATAAGGGGGCCCAGGACATATTGTTAGAAACACCTTTTGAGGTCCACTACGGAGATAATGGTTCCTTGCACAATAAGAAGCCAATTTTGTGCATTTTTAAGTATAATTAAGACACTACAGTTATGGAAACAAGAACAGAATACAGTGAACCCCCCTTACTCAAAGGCTGTTGGGTCTGGTCCGTCTCCCGCAAGTAGTGAAGTCCGCAAAGATAGCAAACCCACTACGTAGTCGAGTACGCCACACCTGTAGCCACGCCCCCTCCCCATATAAGGTCTGGATGATGGTCCTGAGAGGGGGCCTTGTCTCAGTTGTCTGGCTGTGTCATGCTGAGGTGGGCGAGGGGCAAGGGGCAAGGAGCAAGCCCGGAGCCATGGGGCCGGCCCTGAGCCTGGAGCCACGGGGCCAAGCCCAGAGTTGCAGGGCCAAGCCACGGGGCTGATGGCAAGAGCTGGCCAAGAGGCGGGCATGGCCCCTGGCACACAATGGCACACACACAATGGCAGCCCCATCACCCCATCTTGTAGCCCAGTGGAGGACAATTCCAGCCATGCAAAAACACACATTTGCACGAAACACATCCCGGGCGCGCTGTGCCGGCTCCCGGCTGGGACCAATTTACATATTTGTGAGCAGACGGGGCTCGCTGCTCTCGCCCTGCGAGCAGCGGGGAGGGTGGGCAGTGGCAGGGCCAGCTGTGGTTGCAGTGTGAGCAGCGAGACTGGGGACCAAGCCAACTGGGGTCCTGGCATGTTCTGAGCACGCGCCGAGGTGGCACAGCTCGTGGAAAAATCACCCGCAAATACTGTAGCTCGCAAATAGTGGACCACGAATACTCTGGGGCTCACTGTATTTCTAGCAGAAACCATAGAAACCAGCCCTGCTTTTATAAAAAGTAATCTCATCAAGGATGAATGGGTCTGACTTGTCATTACATAACTGATGACCAACGAATAACTTAGGACATCTCTCAGATGTAAAATATTGACTCAGGCAGGGCATTACATTTCTCTCTATCTAGTAAAATGGATGAGAGGACTGGTTCTGTGAGAAACATTAGATCACAAAATCACAGAATATTCTGTGTTGGAAGGGACCTACAAGGATCATCGAGTCCAACTCCTAAGTGAATGCCCATACAGGGATTGAACTCATAACCCTGGTACTAATCTCAGGCTCATGCCATCATTATTTTTTTTATTTTTTTTTAATATAATGACCTAACTACCTATCTCATCATCCCATTACCTAGACCATGTCAACGAGTTCCTCATCCAGTCTTTTCTTAAGCACCTCCAGGGATGACGATGTTTGACCAGTGGGAATTATGCTGCTCTTGTCGGGTCACAATTATTCTGATTCGCTTATATGATGCTGAAAAAACAATTGCAAATGAATGAAATTTAAAGCATATTTAAAAGCAAAAAGAACAATACACTGTTCCCTGCCCATGGATATCCTCGTCTGGAAGATTACTCAGGCACAGTATTTCAAGTTGTACTAGTTTATCAAGCCAAAACAGGATGTGCTGACAGCTGATGCTGTCTTGTAAACTGGGTGTTAAGTGCTGTTTAAGCTATTATGTAACTCTGGCCTTTCCAGAACAGAAAGTGCTGGATCTGCTTCCTTGTTTGTGGGGTATAGGGCCATGCATACCTCCACAGGGAGCAGAGGGGACAGCAGGATTCTGGGTTAGACTGGCAGGACAAGGTTCGGTTTGGCCTACCTGGTGGGTTTTGTGCGTGAAGATTTTTGCTGCTACTCCAGACTTCCTTGCCATACCCGATTTAAGGAAAATGAGGTGGAAGTCTCAAGGTAATTTGCTTGCAAACAAAAAAAGTTTATTTTTGGCCCCAGGGCCAAGGAAAGAGGGACAACACTGTCCCTTGCCCTGTCAAGTGCCAAAAGAGGCCTGCCCAGATCTGTCACCCATCTTTAACCCCTTGTCTCATACGTATGCAAATCACTCCATGAATATTCATTCCTTCAACATTATATCATGGACATGCGCTTTGCCATAAATCCTTCAACCAATTAGCTCCAATGTTGCTCACTGGGAGTTGGACTAGATGATCCTTGTGGGTCCCTTCCAACTCATAGCATTCTGTGATTCTGTGATTCATTCTTTTCCCCTTGTTGTGGCTAGCACTCACTTTTGTTTACCTTCAAGGACTGCAGGAAAGCATTTTTCACCCTTATTATTCAACCTTAACTCTCAGGCCTCTTGAATGATTTTGAAGTCTACTAATCCTTCTAAAATTCACTAAAAATTCACCAAATTTTCACTAATTCACTAAAATCCCTAAATTTCTACGCCCTTACCTAACTCACTAAATTTGTAATTTTCTGAATCTCCAAATCATACCTCCCCTGCTACTACAGTGATTTCATGTTGGGTGCCCAAAAGTAGCCTCAGTTTTCTCAGCCTTCTATTGCATCCTCTGATAAGGAAACCAAGCAATAACCCCATCTGTACCATGTGCTCGACTTGTCCCTGGCCTTTTCTCTCTACCTCATCAGTGTCTCCTCTCCTCCCTTCTCACTCCATTAGCTCATGCTTTACCAGAAAAATCTCAGATAAGCTGATGACTGGTCATCTGCAGTACACTGTTATTCACTCATTCTTTATTTTCATCTTTTCATTGATTTGGTTTGGTTTGTAAGACTTTAGAGACAGGGAGCTTCTGGAGATCAGCTTGCACAGTCTGCCATAACATAGGACTACTTTCATTACTCCTTAAATGATGATCCTTTTTCTCCTATCCCACTCATCATCAACATTTCTGCATATGGAGGTAGACAGTAAATGAAGATTGTAAGGGTTTCTATTTTTACTTCTTTGATATCATTCTGCTAAAATACTGTATTGCAAATTCTGAGGCAATGGTAGCATTAAAGATGCACAGATGTCCTAGGGTGACTCAGTTGTGTATACATATTCCATATCTTTGTGTTTCAGTTCAGTCTGGGAGGGAATTTTGTTGTGGATACTGGTCCTTAGTGACCAAGGTAATTTTCTCTCTCTGTCCAGAAGAGGAAAAAACCAAACCAGAAGCACCAGTTGGAGGAAAAAAAATAATTTTCCAGTAGTACACAGGACACAACACAGCTGCAGAGGCATGGAGCTCGTTAATTGCTCTCCCACAGCTGCAATATATAAGACCAGAGAAGGGTTCCTTGGGTGAGTGTGCTTCAGCCCTGGGAGAGCCCTGTGTGGTCTTTTCCTTGGACATTTCCTTGCTGCACTCCAGCCACTAGAGGAGAGAGAAGGCCTGCAATTCCCTCTTCCCCCACCCTAAGGGCTCTTCCTGTCCATCTCCTGCCTTCCCCTCGAGTGCCTCCATCAGGACCCTGAACTCCAGCTACTCTCTGGGCACCTGAGAAGATTCTTCTGGGACTCCTTGGTGGAATTTGGTTGAGTTCTGCAGGACTTTTCACATCACAGGACTGTGGGTTATCTCAGTTTTTTCTCTCATAACAATAGACTTTGCTGTTTAATACTATTGTATCTTGTCTTGTATGTTTACTAAAGTAAATAACTTATATTTTCCACATTTTCCTTTGGGTTTTTTTTCTGATCCTGATGAGGGGGAGGGGTGTGGTTTTTTGGCTCAACCCAAATTTGCCACAAACCTTTACAACAGATTATGCCTAAGGCATAATGCTTTTCTGAGGAAATTTAGGATACAAATACTTCAACATTTTCTCCTAAATTTTTTGAGCTTTATCTAATTGAAATCCTTGAGAAATTGTAAGAAAATAACACAGTAAGGAATTATGTAGTCAGGGTTATAAGTAATTATGAATGAGCAAGGACAAACAGCTGCTAATTTCATCCTATAATCTAGGGCTAAAGCAATTATGTCCTGACCAGATTTTAAAAACCAGATGATAAACTCAATTATCAAGAGAAACACTCAACAGGCTAGTTAAATAGGACAAAAAGTGCCACTCAGCAAAACAAGACCCTTGGAGGTTTTCTATCTCTATGCAAAAGGAGAAGAAGCTGCCTCTCTTGGAAATGATTCTGAAAACAGAGCAAAAATATTAAGTTTGTTTTTTTATACCTAAATTCATGGTGAACAAGGTCTAAATAAACCATATGTTATTAGAAAAGACAATACCTTCTGCTTGTTTAAGAAAGTTACCACTAACAGCTTCATATTTAGAAATTATTCTGGGCTCAGGATCAACTGATAAAGTGGCACAAGAAAGGATTTCTAATATAATTTGGCTGACTGTGATTCAGTTAATTCCTTCACCAAAAAAATGTAGTTGCTATGGGACATAATATGTCTTCATCTCAGTACCTAAAGCTGAGGGTTATATGTTAAATGCTGATACTTAGCCTATGGTTAGTGTAGTACTTGATATGTGTAATTAAGCAAGTCTGTTATAAATAGGTAACATTAAGGCAAGCACGCTGCTTTTTTCTGTGCAGAACATAAAAGCTATGGCATGAGCGACCACTCTGTGTGGGCTAGAGCAAAACGCCCCAACCGGTTAAAAACCTAAGGTTTTGGATCACAGATCACTCTACTACATGAGCATAGTAAATCCGTTCATCACCTAATGCCCTCTATAATATTGCACTAAGACAATAGCCCACAGAGTGTTATTCATTCATCTCAGGAAAAAATGGTAGAATCCTTCACACCTTGGAGGAAGATGGGGCAAGACAGAGAAAAGTTAAAGACCAGTTTTTAAATCTATGCTTTTAAATTAGTAGATATTGGACTTTTGCATCCTAGAACTTTAAGAGATGACTGCTGACGAAGTACCAAGAATGCTGATTTTCAATAACTTAACTGGGTAGATTCCAGAACAGCTGGGAGATAATACACCCTGTCATCAGTCATGTAAAAAATTACAAGAGGAAGATTTTCTTTATTAAAATTTTAAATTAGAGGAAAGGAGCTCATGTTAATTAATGGAGATGGATTACAGGGATGGAGATAGTCAAAGCTGCTATTCATTTGTTTCATTCAAATGGTTAGCTTAGTATAATTATAGTATTAATGGATTGTTATGTATTTTTTAATCACAATATTTATTTGTTGAAGACAGAAAATAAAACACTGATTAGCTTGTTGAACCATGTCAAAAGGTATTCAGGAGCAGCAATGATAGACTGTTTGTTTCCAGTGAGCACCCCCAAAGGACAGGATTTGAAACAATTAGGACTTTTCTGATTGTTTTTGTAAGGATGTAACAATTAGTAGAATGATAATAAAAGGAGAGGCCTTAACTACAGAACAAGAGTGATTGCTTGCTACATGAAATATAAATGCTATTTGTTTTTTAAAAAAACACAAATAAAGATGTATATATAAAACCCCACAATGCAAGTGAACTTCTCCACATAGGAAACTGCTACTCCAAAGACAACATCAGATATACAGGACAGTCAGCTCATTCTCAGCTGCCTGTGAAACACTATGGCCAAAAAGTATGAGAAAATTACTGAATGCAGTGAGAAGTCCTGGCAGATCTTGTCTCAAGTGCAGAGGGACTGCTGTATCCTTCCTTTGTTGGGCATACAGGGGCTGCCTGACAGCTAGCAATCTGTCAATGCAATCCAAATGGTGATAAGTGAGAGAGTACACAAAGAAAATTCAGTAGAGGAGCTGAAAGACCCTAATACTTTCCACTGTAAAGTCCAAGAATCCAGTTTATTTAGGTTGGACTTTGATATACCTATAAACCGGCTATAAGAAAATTGATGTTTGGCAATTGTGAGATCTCAAGTCCGTCAACCAGGATATGTAATAGGAGTCAATGACTGAAAATAGAAGCTATAATAACACAGATAAAGAAAAAGTAAGGATATTAACTTTACAGAATCATAGAATCAAAGAATTAACTAGGTAGGAAAAGACCTTTGCGATCATAAAGTCCAGCCTATTACCTATTACTATCTCATCAAGTAAACCATGGCACTAAGTATCACATCCAGATGTTTTTTTAAACATTTCCATGGATAGTGGCTCCATCACCTCACTGAGCAGTCCCATTCCAATGCCAAATCACTCTTTCTGTTAAGAATTTTTTCCTAACATTCAGCCTAAACTTCCTCTGGAGCAGCTTGAGACTGTGTCTTCTTGTTCTCTCACTGGTTGTCTGGCAGAAGAGACTGACCCACTTCTGACTACAACCTCCTTTCAGGGAATTTAGAGAGTGATAAGGTCTCCTCTCCGGAGTAAACAAGCCCAGCTCCCTCAGCCACTTTTCATAGGGCTTGTGATCTAGACTGCTCACCATCCTTGTTGCCCTTCTCTAGACATGTTTGAGCATCTCAGTATCTTTCTTAAATGGAGGGGCCCAGAACTGGATAAAATACTTGAGGTACGGCCTCATGAGTGCAAGTACACAGGTTCACAGGTTATACTGAGTTGGAAGGGACCCAAAGGATCATATAGTCCAACTCCCAAGCAATCGCCCACCCAGGGATCAGGCCCACAAGCGTGGAAGCAGGGGCACCACGCTCCATCAATCCAAGCCTCCCAACATCTAGACCATGTCTCTAAGTTCCTCATCCAGTCTTCTCTTAAACGCCTCTAGGGACGGCGACTCCACCACCTCCCTGGGCAGACCATTCCAATGAGAGATCACTCTCTCTGGGAAAAAACTCTTCCTAATATACAGTCTAAACCTCCCCTGGTGTAGCTTAAGGCCATGTCCTCTTGTTCTGGTGTCGTCAGCCTGAGAGAAGAGATTCACACCCACCTGGCTACAACCTCCCTTCAGGTAGTTGTAAACAGCGATGTGGTCACCTCTGAGCCTCCTCTTCTCCAGGCTGAACAACCCTGGTTCCCATAGCCACTCCCCATAGGGCTTGTCCTCCAGTCCTTTCACCATCCTTGTCACCCTTCTCTGNGTCCAAGTACACAACATCCATGGCCTTTTTCTCGTCAACCAGGCGAGACACCAGGTCATAAAAGGGGAAGAGCAACTTCACTAGTCTTGCTGGCCACACTATTCCTGATACAAAGCAGGATGCCATCGGCCTTTTTGGGCACCTGGACTCCCTGCTGGCTCATGTTCAACCAGATGTCGACCAGTAATTCCATTTCCCTTTCTGCCTGGCTGCTCTCCAGCCACTGTCCCCAGCCTGTAGTGCTGCATGGGGTTGTTGTGGCCAAAATGTAGAATCCGGCACTTAGACTTGATAAATCTCATGCTGTTGGATTCTGTCCAGCATGTTGAGGCGCCTCTGCAGAGCCCTCCTATCCTCTAACAGGTTGATACTTGCTCTTAACTTAGTGTCATCTGTAAACTTCCGGATAGTGGACTCAATACCCTCATCCAGATCATCAATAAAGATATTAAACAAGACTGGGTCCAGCACTGACGCTTACAATGCAGTTTAAAATGCAAATCAAACTAGGATAATTACTGTTTTGCTGGTGTAACTTAGGAGCTTCATTTCCTTTACTGAAAGTATAGTTTCTCAAAGAACATTTGATCTTATAAACCTGTCCTCCCTAAATTTTTTTTGCATAGTCATATTTGTTCTAAACCTAATCTTTCTATACTTCAAGTCAGCTAAGAAATTTCAGTAAAATGGAAGTGTAGGCTATGCTCTTATTAGCCTTAACAGTCATCAGTTACTTTTGATAATTTGGTCTTGGTTCAAGGTTGGCCTTGAACCATTTTAAAATATTATAACTCATAAAACCCACTGATTACAACATCCAGAAATTTCTCAAAACTATTTGTTGTAGGGTCCCACTTAAATCATGCTGAAGATACTTTTGATTTGCAAAACGCCAAGATAAACATGCAGACCTGAATACTTCAAACTCAAAGGCAATGTTACCTGCGCAGAATGTGCCAAAATAGAATTTCTGCTGGCAAAGTGGAATAATGCCAGACTAAAGTCTAGGTCTGGTTGCAATAAAAACTACAGGGGAAAACATACTATTCAGTAGAATTTTTGTCACTTTGTCATATCAAAAGTGATTTAATTATCCCAAACATAAACAGCTCTTTAAATCTAACCTTTCAATATCTGTTCATATCAAAATAATTAATATTTTATTAGAGACCAAATCTATTCCACTTTCAGCTTCCATTTCTCATACAATCTATCACTATGAGTATAATCTTATTTTCTTCAAGCAGATAAATATACCCTAACATCCACATTACACTACAAGAAATCGGAGATTATACTCTGAATGAATTGTAGCATAGTCACGCTGCGAGAACCAAAACCTGAATGTAGGTTATTTGGTATGCTGTGCAGACTAGCAAGTATTGATGCACTAAATGAATGTTCTGAAGAGCATACCATAGGATGTTAGTCACAGGCAATGGATATATATATATATAAATATAAATAATATANTTTCAAGCCACCTGTTTAAAGTCAGTGACTTTACTGTAAACTTTATTTAAGTTGACTTCAGGACTAGAAGATCTGTGGTATGGGTTGATATTGCTGAATTCAAGAACTGAAGACAAATGCAGTTAACTAGGAACTGAGAATGCAAAATGTCATGTATTACTCTTTAATTTGACTTAACAGATTTGAAAAGACAATTAAGAGAAAAAAAAGTCTACAAATAATAAATGCAGATTGGAATAGAGAGGAAGAGTACAGGTCAGGGTAAAAGGGTACTATTTATTTCCCAAGAACATGGAAAAGGATAGAATTCTCAAATAAAGTTTTTAAAAGGAGCAGCATAAGGAGTCTAAAACAACCTAGAAAAATAAATACATTTATATAAGCTATATAAAAGACAGTATGAAAAAAAACCAAAAAAGAAATTAAAAAGAAGGTAAGAAATACAAAATTATAGAATCACGGAAGGCACCATGAAGGACATTTAGTCCAGGCTCTGTTCATGAGGCTAGAGCTAGTTGCTCATGAACATGACCAATCAGGTTTTGAATATTCTCATGGTTGGAGACTCTACAAGCTCTCTGGGCAAGCTCTGAGTACTGTTTCTCTGTTAGATCACCTTCACTGTAAATAAATATTTTCTTGTATTCAGATGTGATTTCATATGTTTCTATTTGTGCTGCTTGCCTCTTGTCCTGCCACTAGACACTACTGAGAAGAGTCTGGCTCTTTTTTCCCCATCAGTTATTTAGGCACCTTCTCTTCCCTGTGTTGAGTTTCAGTTGAGAGTTCCAACTCTCTCACCAACGCCTTGTGTGAATTATGCCTCAATACCTTCATTATCTTCACAGTGCTTTACTGGACTCACTCCAGTACCTCCATGTCTTTCTTGCATAGGGAAGCTCAAAACTCCTCCATAAATCCATGTGCATTGGTGACAGCCACCTTCTTGTTTTTCATGTGTCTGAAAATGGTTTCTAGGGTTATTTGCCCCATCTTCTTCTCAGGATTCAAGGCGAGGCTGACCACCCGTACTTCAGTGAATCCTCCTTCTTGCACTTCTAAAAGATCAGAATTCCCTGATTGTCATAAATTTTCAGAAATTTCACGCTGGTCTCACAGTGATTTAGGGCAGGTACCTCAACACATGATAGCATTCTATCAAATTCCATGGTTTTATGTATGGCCAGTTGTAAGTGTTCCCTAACATGATTTTTTTCCTCAAAGAACTTCTTCCTTTTTCCAGAACTTTCCACATTAATTTGCAATTGCTGAGTGTAAGTTGTATCAGTAAAGACCAAGGCAAAAGTACATCAAATACTTCAGCCTTCTCTGTGTCCTTATCACCACATACCCTGCCCCATTCACTAGTAGGCCTATATTTCCTCTGATCTTCCTTTTGCTGCTTTACCTTTGCCTTTTGCTTCCTTTATTTGTAGAAGCTCTTCTTGTTGCCTTTCACATCCCTTGATGGACATTATTGCAGGTGTACTGCAATTTCCTAGTCCTGTCACCCAATGTCTTTATATTCCTCTTGAGTCACTTGCTTCTACCTCTTCTATACATTTTGTTGCACATTTAACCTTAATCAAGAAGACCTCTATCATTCATGCAAGGGTCCTCTCACCTGTTTTTCATTTTCTGTTAATTGGGATAGGAGCCTTGAGCTTAGAGATGATCTTAAAAATCAACCACTTCTCCTGCACACTTTTCCATTACAGGACCTTATCCCATGGGATTCCTCCAAGCAGACCTCTGAACCTGCCAAAGTCTTCTCTCCTGACTTTCCGGGATTGTTATCCTTCTTTTTCTCCTGTTTCCTCCTTGCCAAAGGATAAAAAGTGAAGGAGGAAAGAGAAAGGAAGCAATGGGATAACAAAACGAAAATTTCTGTCTTTCCCCTGTGATTCTCTACTGATACTTCTTTTCATACTCCTCCCTTCTTGCTCTTCCTTGCTTCTAATTCTGTCAAACGTTTTAGAAACTTACAATCATTGAGTTTGGTCCAAGCATTAATCTAACACTGCCAGTTCCACCACCAAACCACAACCCTAAGGATGGTGACTCCACCACTACCCTGGACATCCTGTTCCAATGCCTGACCACCATTTGCATGAATAAAGTTTTCCTAATAGCCAATCTAAACCTCCTCTCCTCTGGCACAACTTCAGATCATATCCTATAGCTTGTTACTTGGGAGAAAAAACTGACCTCCACCTTGCTATAGCCTCCTTTCAGGCAGTGATAAAGAGAGCTAAGATGGCTTTTCTCCAGGCTAAACAATCCCAGATCCCTCAGCCATTCCTCATAACACTCCGGTCCCTTCATCAGATTTGTTGCCGTTCTCTGGACTCCCTTCAGTACCTCAGTGTCTTTCCTCAGGTGAGGGGCCAAATGTCTAAATCTGTTTTAAAAAATTAAATTCTCTCTACATAATTTCTTCTTTTAGAGAATATTTTAAGACTGATTTATCTGGTGACAGACATTTTTTTTTCTGATAACAACTGAAACATTTTCAGATTAGTTTCCAACAGATACATTGCAATAAAATGTGCACAGCATTGTCAGCTACACCACTCTTAATCCATGGCTCAAAATGCATTCCACATGAATGCCAGCAAATCACTGGGAAACTTGCCAAACCAAAACCATAAGGTATTGTACATTTAATTCCTTACAGTGGAAAGTCAGGGTAAATTCTCTTATGTTACTTAAACTGTATCACTTGAAAATTATGCTAATCTCTTGAAAGTTGGATTTGAAATATGTCTTCCATTTGTATGACATCATGAAATGCAGAGGAACCATTTTATTAATAGTTAAGGCATGTAGTCTGATGACTGGTAAGAATTTTTGTAGAAGACTATAGGAGTGATTATTTGGGGGAAGTTCTTCCCCTTTTCCTTCCCTATGTTTCATTTAACATCCAATTTGCTGCACATTTTTTAATATTTCATTGTCTGTATTCCTGAAAACATGGTTCCCTTTCACTGACATTTGTGCCTTCATCCCATTCTGTGATAGTCAAAGTCTGAAATATCAAAAACTACTATGCAGTAGATACAGATAAGAAGAAAAGAGGGTAGCAGTGGTAGCACACAGTGAGTATAACAGATATCACAAACAAACTTATCAGTAAAGGAATAGTTTCTGTGGAGATACATTCTTTTCAATCTAATACAGTCATGGACCTTCTTTTTCTTTTTTTTCATTTTCCTCTTTCTCTCTTTCTCTTCTTCTCTCTTTCTCTCTTTCTTTCTCTCTTCCTTTCTTCCTTACTGCAACTCCAATCAGTGCACAGAGTCATTAATCTTCCCACAAATATATCTGCAGTAACTGATCTCCCCGTGCACTGTCTGTCTATGGGTCATACATGAGATCAGGAGTAATGCTGACCCATCATTCTACCTCTCTTTGATACCAGCTTGTTTAGCTAAGACTAAATTATTAATTTCACAGAATCACAGAATACTATGTGTTAGAAGGGACCCACAAGGATCATCTAGTCCAACTCACCATCTAACACATGTACAGAGATCAAATGCACACCCCAGAGTGGTGAACATAAACCTAGTTCCCTCACAGGTGCACAGGCCGCACCGAGACAGGTGAGACCCACAGGACCATCCAACCCAACACCCCCTAGCTAGACCATGTCACTAAACTCCTCATCCAGNTTGTCCATGTTTTATTTCTCAAAGTTGAGAAGTCCGTCAAAGTCAGCTTTATCCATGGTGGTTGTCAGGAAAGAGTAAAAATTGCATATAAGTAATAGGAACACCTCAAAAGATATTCCATTTCCACATTTATTTCACTGTTGCAAGTGCTGATATTAAGAAACATTCCTTGCATAGACTGCGGTATTACCCTGATAAGACAAGATAAAAAGATTCAGAATTTGCATATGGCTCATAAATACATGCTTATTTTTTGGATAGTCAACTCAGCCATGCGGGAAAATCCCCTTCGTACTGCGGCAATTCCCCTATTCCAAAGCAATTTTTATTTTTTTTTCAGATCCATATGAATTTTGGAGATGTCTTAATCATTCTTTTCATGTTTTTAACAACAATAATATTAATAATTTTTTAATATATTATTTTTTTCCCCGGTTTTAATATCCAAACAGAGCAACAGAAGGTGTCTGAGCACTTCTTGCAGACTTGGAACAATCAGAAGCTGAGATAAAACAATGGTATATGAAGTAGAAACTTCATTGTGCAATTGATCATTCTGCCTAGCAATGTTTAGCAAATTGACAAAACCAATCTTTAAAAGTTTGGTACAAATAATAGGTATGCAAAGAAATTTATTAAGCTGGACAGAGAGTGAACTGTATGTCGAAAAACAGAATAGTTTTTTCTTTTAAGGGACAACATACAAGACAGTAGAACAAGCGTTGTTATACAGCAATATACAAGACAGTAGAATGGAGCAGTTCAAACAGCTCCAGTTCTTCAGTCCCAGCACCACTGAAGACTTCCATAGAGGCTCATCAGAATTCTTCTAAACTCACAGCTTCCAGCTAAATGAACACACTGTTGGTTTTCTACAAAGCTTCCACATCTCCTCACATGTAATTACCTATCCACATGTAACACTGTTGTCAGTTTTTTAGAATACAGAAGCATCTGAAACAGAAGTCTAATAGAATATCTATGAGAATATGGAATACCTTTGCATTTATTTCAAAATAATTTGGAAACACTCTGTCAGAAATGAAAACACAGACAGCAATTACTAAGCTATAATTCCTAGATGTTTTCTTTAATCAGGGACCATGTTAAGCAGATAAAACTATTTATTTTGATATTACTTTATGATATTCCTTTATTTTTTGCTACAGATAAGAGTGTCGCAATGAAAATTCTCTATAAATTCAAAATCCCTCATTGTTTACTTATTAATTATCTTTTACACAATATTTTTATTAAAAATACATATTATTCTTACCTGTAAATCTTGAATTTTCTTACTGTATTAGACTACTTGAGTCAAGTAACAGCTTTTGCAGCTACATTGTACTGCTAAGGGAAATGTTTTCATCATGTTTTATCACATGATTTTTTGGATCATATTAAAAAGCCAAATACAAGCATACCTCTGGATTCACAGGTTTTGGGTCTTGTGAGGCTCCTGCAAAACATTAAACCTGCAAATTTGGATCAGACATTAATATGACAAATTATTACCAGAAATATGGCAACTTTGCAACACTACAACATCCAGGGGCCCCTTAAGGTACAGGGACAGTATGTTCATATACGCATATGCACACATGCACTGGCAAGTCCAGGCTGGCTCCCAAGGCCGGACAGAACTGGGACCAACATGGGTCCATGTGTCACAGTTTAAGGCTTCCTTACTCCTGGCAGGGGCGGCCACGTGGCCGGGGCCGGAGCCAGGGCCAGGCGTTGTGGTACCACGTTATCCCATGGAACTATACATCAGTCTGTGAATCACTGAGTAAGGACTGCGGAAAAATTTTCAGCAGATCACTAAAATTGGGAATATGACAGCACGAGCTACTGAGGTATGACTGTATAAGGAAAGGAAAAAATGTAATTCCCGAACCTGATGGAATGCCATTATACAATTCAATTAGCTTCAGAAGCTCTCCATTTTCCTGTGCTGTTCAAGTCTTGTTCAATGCTTACAGGAATGCACATTTTTCAGATGAATCTTTTCAAGTGAATCATTTCAGCATGCAGAGCTGGCAACTCTGATGATAAAATTTTATCTACACTCTTCACCTTTATCTTAGAATAAAAAATATGTAGGAAATGCAAAATTAGTTCAGTCCTGTAGAAAGTTCTATAGAGATTGAACTCTATTAAAATAATTTGGAATGAATACATGAAACATGATGGGAATCCTTGGTTTTGACAATATTCAGGTCATGGAGTTCACAGAGCAAGAAGATAGAAAACAGAGAGATCAATCAAGAATAGTGGGAATTTTTTTAAAGAGTACTATATCTGTGAAATTTTCTACAATAGACAAAAAGCTTTACTGTAGGGTTCTAGAACTGCACCTAATAAAAGTTCTGCCAGCTCTGCAGAGCTACAGAGAGGACAGATGTCTTGACAGCACTCTTCTCTGGTGGCTGAATGATTTACAATTCGGGAAATAGTCGAGTAATGGTTGAGCTGAAGTATTCTACATTATGTCAGAGGCAGAACACCTCTTTCTGACATAAACTCTTATGTAGTGTCATTTGCAAGCATTTTGTGGAACACTGCACATTTACAGAGAGGAAGAGTTCCTTGCCAAGAGGGATTTATTCAACACACACCTAACCATTGCACAGCAGTCTGTCTTGCACTAATGTCCTGAATGTCTTTCTCAATCTATTTGAAATGATGCTACTGTGGCTCAAATTTGAAATGTAAACTGATAAACCAAAGTTTCACATCTTCAATCACTTAGATTTACCATAAAGTTAAGAGGGAAGAAGAGGATGTTTCACTGTCTTTAAAGAGACACATATTTGGGAAGCTGAAGCTTTTAATTTGTCCCTTGGTAAAAAACCCTTTGCCACAGGCATCTTGCACTGTGTTGCTACTTAGCTCGGTATCCTTCTTGGAAAACCATGCTTGAACAGCAAGCAGGATACAAGAAGTCAAATAGTTTCTCCTGCCTGCCAGAGCTGGCCACAAATAGCTGGCTTCACACACATCAGGATGGATAGGATCCTGAAGCAGACAGCCTGGGACAGGGAAACACTCACCTCAAAGGCTTGGTACTGCAGTGTTCAAGGAACTGCCCAAGCCTGTGGATGTGGGCAGGAGGTAGACAGGAGCAGGGCAGACTGGGCCCTCAGGAGCCAGTGGAACTGATCAGAGGCAAAAACTGGACACTTCTGGTGGCAGGTGCATCTCAGCCTTAAAAATTGATCAGGGTAAATTGTATCATTACACAAAAAAAAGACAAAAAAATTTGTATCGTTTCAGTGGCAAATGTAATCATCTAAAATAAGCATTAGGAAAACAAAAATGTCCATAAGAAAAATTAGCCTATCAGTGCAGCACTGTTGCTTTGTAAAACCAAAACAAAAAAACCTAGCTAAAAAAATAAGCTATGGGTTCAGAAATAAAAGTGAAGGATGACACAGTATGCAAACACCAGGGTTAAAAATATTGTAGTCCTGATCATAAATGCATTTGGAATGCATGTATTTTCTGGAAATACTTCACCTACCAGTTACTTCATATTTCTTCTTATATCTTCTTTATTGTTCCTGCAGAATGTTATTACACATTGTCTTTCCAGGATAGCAGCCTCTGCTGCAGTGCCCACTAGCAATATGCATATTTTTCATTGAGGGATACAATAGACAAGAGAGATAAGAGGGTAGAAAATAAAAAAATCCCTCTCTTTTTACAGGACATTGTTACTGATAAATATTAACAGGGGAACATGCCAGGCAGATGTCTGGGTAAACTAATGGAAAGAAAATCTATTTGAGGTGTTAAATGTAAAACTTCATGCTCTTGGTTTAGGAATCCGTCAAACTGTAGATGATAAAAATATGTTCTCCTGGTAATTTTTCACAGGTTTTGGCTGTGGGCCTTTTTGAGGGAAGGACAGTGAATTGATAGGATTCCCCATGCCAGATATTGGTGGTTAGGTGGTCCTCTTTCATGATTTGACAGATACAGTCATCCCTCCGTATTCATGGATTACAAGTCTCCCGCGGGTCTTGCAAAACCTTTACTCTTCAGGTAGGAGTTGGATATTAATATGGCAAAATATTGCCAGAAATATGACAACTTTGGAACACTGCAACATCCCGGGCTCCTTCTGGCAGTGAGGAACATGGGAGTAATTTTTTTTCCCCTTTAACTGCAGCAGCTAGCACTGGCAGGAGTGCTTTGCCTAAGGCTATGAATATCTGCATATGCCTATATGCACATATGCGCTGAAAAATCCAGGCTGGCTGCTGCAGCCAGAACAGCTGGAACAGGTCCCACATGGGTCCCTGTGTTACAGTTAAAGACTTCCTGACTCCTGGTAGGGCTAGCTGGGGCCAGGACCACTCGCCACAGCAGTGCGAGACCATGGCGTCCTGTGGTATTATACACAGCTCTGTGAATAACTGAATAAGTACTGTGGGAAATATTTCCACGCATATGAGAAGACGTGAATATGACAGCATAAATGACTGAGATATGACTGTATGCATATGTTCACCTGTATGATCACGGTTTAAAGGTTGGAGTTAAATACCCGCTGAACTGAAAAGCAGCTCCCCAAACAGTCACTCATACAAACCCAGGATGTTTTTGGAGGATATGCAGATAGATTATTATAATAGAATGAAGATTAAACAGAAACTTGCAGGAGGCCCTGGGCAGGCTGGGGAAAGTGAGAAACCTCATCTGTGAAGCAGAATGCTTCAAGATTCACAGTATCACAGTATTAGCAAGGTTGGAAGAAACCTTGGAGATAATCAAGTCCAATCCGTAATCCAACACCAACCCATTGTCTAAACCATAGCACTAAGTGCCTCATTCAGCCTACTCTTAAACACCACCAGGGATGGCGACTCCACCACCTCCCTGGGCAGACCA
>WEKX01017133.1:18091-57307 GCA_013390025.1 Pitta sordida
CCAGCGCTGAGTACAAGGTAACTTCCCTAGTGCGACTGACCACAATGTTCCTAATACAGGCCAGGATGCCACTGGCCTTCTTAGCCACCTGGGCACATTGCTGGCTCATATTGAGTTTTCTGTCGATCACAACTCCTAAATTCCTGCTAGTTTGGTTGTTCTAATAGGGTCATGTATGTGTTATATGAATGTAGGCATACATCAAAGAAACAACTTAATTTATAAAGAAATAAAATGTGGTCATGCTATACCCATCCTCAAGGTGAAGATTACCTTCATTTTATGGGTGAGTTACTCCTGTACAATAACTCTGCAGAATACTTTGATTTTTTTCAAACTTTCACTTCAGCTTTCTTCAAAGTGTAACTAACCAGACTCTAAAATTATTTTTAATGTTTCTTTACAGACCATGCCCCACAATGTTTTCTGATTTTTAGAAATGCACTAAAACTTGCAAGTGTAACTTCTTGTAACTCTTATCTCAGGGGAAAGCAGTTAAGTTATTGAGGTACCCAAATTTAGTATTTTTTTGTCAAGTAGAGAAAAATAACATTTGAGCTGGCTGAATTTTTGTTTTAAAGGTTAACAAAAAAACCAGTTTCCTTAGTTTTTGGGAATTCCTTTGCAAACTTCCTTTGGATTTTTCCAGGTTTTCTGCTTTTCCCCTACCATTTAATGACCTTTTCTTCACAATAAAATAAAATTGAATGAATACTATCAGGTATTATTTTCCTTCATTGCCCACCCCAAAAATATAATCTTTCATTTCCTTCATTTTTTCCCTTTGCTATTCTAACTTTTCTAAGGATTAACAAGGGAAAAAGGGGGAAACAAAGAGTGGAAAAAGCTGAATATTTTCATTTTTTTATGCTGGTGGTAAGCATGAGTTCAAAACTGATTTTTGAAACTGATACTAAAAATCTAAAGATTTTAACTTTTCACAGAAAAAAAGCTCTGATCCAAAATATTTTACTTCATTGTTGCATGGTAATAAAACACCTCAGAGTTCTTCATGTGCACTGGTGTATAAGTACGATTTGCTTTGAGTATGATTCAATCCATTTTAATAGTCTTCTCACAGTGTGCCTCCAGGCAAATGCAGCTCTGATGCATGCTACTGCTTTATGTATGTAGGCAAATGGCTGCAAGAAGGTGCATTCTTCTCCTTGGGCATAGGTCCCTGTTTGCGCTTTGTCTCCAAAGAAGGATCTTGACAGTGCAGTTTCCATGAAGTACTATGTGCCTTAAGCCAGGATAAAGACAGCTGAGTAGCACAATAAGCTGAATGTAAGTGTATCTGTAACAGGAGAACGGTGTAGAAAACACCTGGATTTTTGCTTTTCAGAGCTTATGGGTAGCTCCAGTTAACAGAGGTGGAAACACATTCCTCAGCTGTTTTTGAGGGTTCATAAAATGAGTAAAAGTAATGGAAGCCAAGGGAGAAGAAACTGGCATTCTCAAAAAAACCCCGTCAAAAGTGAATGTGATATTCTCTGCCATGAAATCACTAACATAAAAATAATCTGATGTTTCTTGTAATCTGCTTTGGTCACTCACATTTCTATCTTCAGATCTCAGGCCAGGTACCAAAGTTGATTATTCTTTTTTTCCCCTTGAGGTCATCTCCACGTACTCCCTAGGACAATGAATGCCCTCAAAATCATACCACACCACTTCTCTGGGTGCCAGACAGCAAGATAAGAATCAACCATTTGGGGCTGGATCAATTTTTTGGTCCTGGTGGAAATATTTTCACTTATCTTGGGTTTATAAGTGCTTTTGAACAACAATTCTATAAATTTGGGCATTTTTTTTACATTAAAATTGAAATCAGACATTTCAGACAGAAATTTGTCTAGTTTTTAATATATTGTTTATTGATCAGAATTAATTAACTTCTAAGAGGTACTCAACTTTGGGTTATTTGTTGTTGTTGGCTTTTTTTAATTTGTCTTTCCTTAAGTCCACTGATATTTGTACTTAGTTCCATTAAAATTTTAATGTAACCATATCTAATTTATTTGTAAACATTTCTGAGTTTAAAAAGTCTTTTAGTGACAAAAACAAAGACAGAAATGATCTTTGCAAATTTTTGGAAGAAAATATTTAGTGAGACTTCAGACTGTAAAAATACTTAGGTCTTTTCCAAAAGTGTTCATATACTGCTGAGTACTTTTTTTAATACTCAATTTTTCATTAAAATTTTCATTTTCCCTTGAAAATTAGTTTAGAGAACTTATCTGAATAATGTTTTTTCCTTCAATATGGAAAGGTCTCTTACTTTTTTTTGATGGAAACCTAAAGTCAAGACTTGATTAAATTTATTTTCCTGTTAAATAAGTGATGTTGCTAAATAGAGTGACAGAAGAAGGGCAGTCTAGAGTTCCTTTCACTCCAGACACCATTCACAGGACTGGCTAAATATGGGAAGGTATGATATAGTGCTGCCTATGGACGTTCCTGTGGTCTCACCACTACTTTGCGCTAGCTTCTATTTTATTCTTACAATTCGTAAGTACCACAGCATAGACCATGCTGTGAAACGTAGCTTCCCTTCATTTTCTTTGTATTTGCTTAGGTATATTTGGAATTTAGTATAAAATAGGTGTGATCCTTCACTGAGACATAGAGACTTAGCTATTTTGAGAGTGGAGCCAATATTCCTGCATATAGTGCTGGCTGGAGTAATACCCCTCCACAGCAAGTCTATATACAAGCACCTAGTATATCGCATGTCCTGATGTACAAAGTATGTTTCCAGACCTCTCCATTAATTTGATTATTTCTGATAATGAAAAACTATCTTGTCCTCAGCTATGAAAAATATTTTTCCATTTGCAAACCTTGTTTTGTAAGTCTGCCTTTCATTGCTTAAATGTGTCTCAGCTACACTATCCATGAATTTTGAATTTAAATAAAAATGAATTGTCAAGGTGAATTTTTAAAAATGTCTGAGTATTAAAGTAACTGGGTGATTCATAATTATCAGCTTCACCTGCAAATTAGTTTTTTTCCTTTTTGCCTTCAGTGAGTCATGAGCATGTTTGGATTACTCTTCAACCATGAAAGAGTGACATGTACTCTTAATGATCAATACAAAGTCATGCAAACCACGTACATCCCTAAAAGTAGAGCTCTCCATCCTGTTGATATGAAATTTTATCCTTCCAAAAGCTTGTTTGTGCCAATCAGCTTTTTGCTCATTGAATAGTTCCATTTATCTCACTGGGAAAGTATGATTTGCATGGGGAGCTGCTGGTCATGATGGCACTAGGATGTGGTCCTCTCATGTTGATGGACCCACGCTTATAATGTACTCTGTAGCTTACTTAAGCTGATTTCCCTTACAGCTGTTTCTGGATCCTTGCAAAGGCTCTTTTGTATATGTATAACTAAATGTGTCTTCATACATTCCTGCAAGGTCTCTTTGTAAAGAGGAGATTTTGAACTGGAAATTATAAGGCTCTCAAATTCCAAAGTCATGGCATCATTTTAAGCTGTCACTGTGGCTTGTGTAACTCTTGAAGTTTGTTGTTTGCCAGCCTCAAGTGTAGAGAGTCCAGCAAGATTCCTTCTCTAAACCACATTATGCTGTTTCCATTAAGAAAAACAAATTTTAGGACCACGGAGATGGTATGAGTCAGTTTAGATCCCAAGGACCTTTGTTTCATACAGCTAACAATTCCCGGTCAGGTCTGAAAATCCTCTCTAATTAGTGCTCCTTCACAAACTAAGAAGAAAACTGTTGTCACAGCACTGTCTCATTTCATGCACTTTTACTGATGTTATGTTGGTGTTCTGTAACCTTGTGTACTTTCAAAAAGCAAGAAATACTCCTTTGTTAGGGCTAAAAGGCATAGCTTTTAGGGTAATGAGTACTCTGACCTCATGGCAGTCAATAGGCATGAGCTTAAAAGAAACGAGCTGTTCTCAGTTGGAGAAAATTAGGTACATGGCCTTATTTAACATTTCTGTTATGGACACTGCTCAGCAGCATCAAGCAAGAAGTGTTCTTATATCAGCAGAAGTGCAAGACAGCATGTGTAGTTCTCATCTCACACACCCTGATCTAAGGAGGTGAGTGGCACATGACGTGAAGACATTGTGAAGACAGAGATCCAGATATTCATTAATAGCTTCTGAAAGGAAGCACCAAAGAGCATCCATCTACATATTTTCTTCAATGCTTTTAATGAATATTTTTCTCAGTGGTGAGTGTCCCCATCTCTCATGCAGGAGACTGGAACTCCTGGCAGGAAGGAATGAGTGCCTGTTCATACCCTAAAGCAGCTCTCAGACAACAAAGTAGATAGAAGGTTGTAAGCTTGTCTTGTTTCATTTCTGCAGGTACCTTAAGGCAATAAAGAAGAAATTATGTCATCTTTAAAAATATCCAAAAATAAAAAGATGTTTCTTAGAAGTAATGCAACTTGGGCATGCATGGTTTGCAATCAATTATTCAAATCAGCAATGAATTGTCTAGAGTCTGTCTAGTGGCCAGTCCTGTGAGAACATACATCAGCTGTATTACATGTGAACATAAGCTTTGATTTATCAACTTATAGCATACTGAATGTTTTCTTACTTAGACAATGCCTGATCGATTTTTTTTAACTTGAATATATGTGTATGTATCTGCATGTATTTGCATCTACATATGTATAATTTTATCTTCCCTGGATGGTGTTTTTCACATCTCTAAAGGAGGTCAAGGTTAGTTAACCTTCAATAAAAATATCCTTGTTCTAATTTTGCTCATTGACATTAGATGGGTTAAGACAAAAGCTTAGAGCATTTTAAATAGCTTAAAAATCAATTTATTTAAATTTTGTAGTTCTTGCATTTCACAAGTCCTTCAAATCAATTCACCACCTTAGTGAAGTATTTAGTACTCATTGAAGGACTAGAGAAAAAATTGAAATAATGGTAATTCAGAAAACAGATGTTTCTGAGGATATTAAGCCTTTTGTTTTCCCTTTTCAGTTCTGATTTGTTAGAAAAAAGTATTTAATTTCAAAGAAAAAAATATTTAGAGAACTCTCATTTCTACAATGCTTCTGAAACCAGTTCTCTGTTCAGGCACTCCCAATATAAGAAGATTGTTTGCTAATTCTTTGAAAATGCACCTGACTTCTTGAGTTTCATCTATGTGTACTATTGCTCATTTCTCTTTGAGTATTTCAGTCACTGTTTTCTCTTAAGATATAACTATAGACAGTACTGTTATTCCTATAAATAGTCCTATCAACACATAAACAAACACATTTAATGCACTATTTACTAAGTTCTACAATGAAATCATGGGAATTAATATAATTTATTGTAGAAGAGTGATTGCGGTCAATTTTTTTAACATTTTGTGCCTTAAAAATTTTTAATCAAAGGGCATACTCCTGTTCAGAAAATTTAAGTCTCCCAAACACAGGCTTAGTTACGCTTTTGCAGAACACCTTAAAATAGTGCAGCTATTCTCAAGGGTTCAGACCACTGCCTGTTAGCTAACAGACTGTTAACTAGCCTGCTGAGGTGACTATCCACAGGAAATTAAGTCAGATGCATAGTATAATATATTTAGAATTCATTTTCTTTTAAAAAAAAAAAGGTCTTAAATAATTCAGCATCATTTGAGAGAACCACACTAAGAATGTCTGTGGTTTCTTGTACAGAAAAAAACCCAAACCCAAACACCCCCCCCAAACCCACAAAACCCAAAACACTACCAGATTACATGTAAGGAAAAGTAAAAAAAAAAATTGTTGTGANTCTCTTGTACAGAAAAAAAACCAAACCCAAACAGTAAGGAAAAGTAAAAAAAAATTTGTTGTGAGTCAAACTGACAGCATTGAATATTAAACCCAACAAATTCAGCTTTTATCTGTGGAGGCTCCAAGCCGTTATTTAATAATCTGTGTGGAATGAGAAAAGTCTGCATGGTTTGTAATTGTATTTCATTTTTAAACCAGAAAACTACCTGGAAAGTTCCCTAAAGAAAAGAAGCAGGAGATTGGAATCCTTTTACTGATACTTAAAACACAATGACTTGCATGATGATTTGGGGAACGTCACACACTTCTTTTTGGTGTGTACCAAGGGAACTTCATGCATTTTTAAGAGCAACATAGAATGCATCATGAAATGGAAAATAATAAGAAAACACATAAGAAATCCCAGTATTTGGTATTGAATGCAAAATGTTTGGAATTCTACCTGCTAGGTATAGAAATAAAGAAATGTATACAGCTGAATGGTGGCCAAGTATTCTGAGCAAGTAGTCATCAGAAAGCACTGCCTAAATTGGAAAGGCACAAATACTCCGTATTCTGTTGGCTTGAAAATACTTCCATATGTTCATTAGAAGTACATTAGAAGCATAGAGTGAAATGTGGGTTCTAGCACTTCTGCTTTGTTTGCTCCTTCTGAACAGACACAAGAGGTTAATCAATAAAGTGTTCTTAATGTTAACAAAATTAATTTCATTAGATGCCTGCATTTGGTGAGGATTGCTGGAACAAACATGTTCCATGACGCAGGCGTCTTTTCAGTCTCTGGTTAACAGAAGTTTTATATAACTGTGTGTTTTCAGGCTGGGGCCAGGAGATCACAGCTGGACAGCACCAGTTCCTAGCTCTGTGAAAGGACTAATATTTGTGAAATTCCCTCTCCTGGAAAGGCTAGTCCTCAAAATAGCTTTAGTGTCCGACTTGGAAAATAGAATTTCATGGCTCCTTAAAAGGCATTTAAACAGATTATATTCCAAATTGCTCAGAAGAAGAAGGTTCACTTTTAGGATAGGAATGCAGAACCAGTAGTAAGATACAATTCTCTTTGAGATTAGAAATGGAGATTGGTAGCCAGATACTGGTTTTCAATTTGCCAGAGGAAACTTAAGACTGCGTCTATTCTTACTCCTAAGAGACCCGTGGTGAGCTGGGGTTACTGAATGAATCATGCTCTTCATGATGACTCAGAGACTTTGAAAGAGGCCCAGTTTTTAAATGGATGTCAGCATTTGGGAATCTTAATAAATAAGGTCTTGTTTTTAATATACAGATGGTCTTGTTACACCGAAGTTAGAAAAGAGTGTTCCTTCTGGTTTAATGCCATGTTTTACTGTACGTACAAGAGCACACTTTGTACAGTACTATGCAATAAGGGATATGGGATGTATCCTGATAATTTCTATTTTCTGTTTTATTTGTTTAATTTTTAATGAATGGTATGGTCAAATGAAATGACAAAGTTGTCTCTGAACATCAAGATGCAAGGATGGGGGGGTGAGATAGAGCAGGGAAGATAGTTTGTAATTGGAAGAGCTTCTGGAAACTTGCATGCTGATGGCACATTATGTGAAATTCTTTCTGTGTTTGCATTCTGGACCTAATTCCTGACTTAGTTTATTTTCCTGTTAGCTGTCAAGTGCCAACTTCTTGCTGCTGCTACTGCTACTTCAGTGATCTGCTGCTGCTATGATGTGCATGTGTACCTCCACATATTCTGGACATACACCCCTAAATGGGATGAATTCTGTGTGTAATTTTGTAAAGTGCCTTTTCAATTATCTTTAAAAATGCTTTTAAGAATAACCCACAAAGATGATAACCTGTGAACCTGTGAACTATATGTTGCAATGGTATCATAAGTATGTTTGAAGTCATCCTGCTGGGTTTTATTACATTGGTGTCTCTATGCAGTGCGCAGAAGACTGCATATCACATTAAAGTCAGACTCTGACAGGACATTCCAAAGAGTTAAAAAATATACTTTCCAGATAGAAATTTGGAATTTCAAGGATAGATTTTGAATTTGACTTTAAATCTGTAAACTGTAAACCCACCCCTGGTTTTTTATTTATACCATATTCCGATCTAGACAATATGTAATTTCTGCTTCCTGTTCTAGAAGTGGCCAAAACGTTAAATCAGCTGAAATTAGTTGATCCCATGAATTTTTGATGTTTAAACTCAGAACAAATAATAGCAGCTGTCAAAATTTTGAAACCAGTAATTAGTATTCAAACACCCATCCCAAACCATTCCAGGTCCTAACAATCTTGTATGAACTACAGAAGGACCAGTCACAAAATATTACTTCAGACTAGATAATATCTCTGGATTGCCCCTAGAGAAGGTAAAGATAGATGAAACCTACCTGCAGCAGCATCTACTCTAATGACTAAAAGACACAACTGTGAATATATTCCTACATGTTTATATTAAATGTAAAAATATTTTTATGTTTTTGCAAAACCCTTCAGCCATTTCTTCTTTGTTATGCTGGGATACAATAGAATACAGAGTTGTTCAAACCCCACTGTTCCGATAAGGTAATGGAACAGAATTAATCATAAAGTATTGGCCAGTCCAGACTAATTTTTAAACATAATGAGTTGTACCTAATGAATGTCAGGAGCACTGAACAAACTTGTGTCATTGTACATGAGGAACAGTGAACAATCCTGCATCATTGCACAGATGTTGAGTGCAGATATAAACCCTAAATGAGATACGTGTTCTGGATAAAGATCTCACATTGGTGAATGGTTCTTACCTTGGAATAGTAGGGTCTGTCTACACTGGAGTTTTGTAACTCTCAGTAAACTCATAGAATTACTTCCCTGCTGGAATAGGTGTGGACAGTGCCCATCGTAGCTCAAAGACTAGTGTCGCAACACATCACAAAGGAAAATGCACTGCACTTACAGAATCACAGAATCACAGAATATTACGAGTTGGAAGGGACCCACAAGGATCATCTAGTCCAACTCCCCAGCAATGCCCATACAGGGACCGAACCCACACCCCAGAGCTGTGGACATAAACCTAGTTCCCTCACAGGCTCAGAGATTCACAGGCCACTCCGAGCCAGAAGGGACCCTCAGAACTATCCAGTCCAACACCCCACCAGCTAGACCATGTCACTAAGCTCCTCATCGAGTCTTCTCTTAAACACCTCCAAGGATGACGACTCCACCACCTCCCTGGGCAGACCATTCGAATGAGAGATCACTGTCTCTGGGAAAAACCTCGTCCTTACATCCAGTCTAAATCTCCCCTGGCATAGCTTAAGGCCATGTGCTCTCGTTCTGGTGTCATCAGCCTGAGAGAAGAGATCCACACCGACCCAACTGCAACCTCCCTTCAGGTAGTTGTACACAGCAACTAGATCGCCTGGGCACACTGCTGGCTCATATTGAGTTTCCTGTCAATCATTACATCTAAATCCCTCTCCACTTCACTACCCTCAAGCCACTCGTCCCCCAGTCAATAGAGATGCATGGGGTTGTTTTGTTCAAAGTGAAGAACCCCGCATTTAGTCTTGTTAAATCTCATACTGTTGGAGTCTGCCCATTCCTCCAGTCTGTCAAGGTCCCTCTGAAGGGTCCTCCTACCCTCCAGCAGACCGACATTTGCCCCCAGCTTGGTATTGTCTGCAAACTTGCTGACAGAAGACTTCACAAGATAAAAGCCTTTGGATCTACCACAGCACGCACTCATTTGCTACAGTTCCACATAATCAATGAGGTGGAATGGTCCCTCATCAGGACCAAGCTTTCTTCAGCTGGTATTCTTGTTTCCTCAGAATTTTGTTTTTCCTTGCCTCTGAGTCGAGACTGAATATCTTATCTGAGATTTCAGATGTCCAGAAACCTGGATAACCCCAAGATTATTTCATAGAGTAACTCCTTGTCTATGGGCAATGAACCCACCATGACAGGACTAGAGCACAGTCTGTGCATCATTGAAAAACCAGGAATGTGGTGGACCCACTGGATGCCAACACATAGCACACATTTGTTCATCTTTGTCCAGGTTGAATAGTGCTCTCCCTCTTCCTCTGATTGACTGAAATATCGTGCTATCACTCAAGGGTCTCAAAAGTGGCCCATGCTGCCCAAGGAAGGAGACATTTAGCTGAATGGAAACTGACATAATACTGTTTCCTTCCAAAGGAAACGCACTGGAAAATAACCCCACTTTCACATAGCAGAACTGAAATCTGAAGTGTTTCTTTTCCCTGTTTGAAATCATAATTCCAACTTTGTAATTTAAAAATCAGGTCAAATCCTTGTAGCTATTATGTTACATCTGATTCAACTCTCTGTAAGCCAATAGCCTATGTATTTGCAAAAGTGTTGTCAGCCTGGGAGATAAAACTTGGTCCCAAAAGGTAAATCCTGAATGCTTTTAAAATTTAAGTGGGACATTTACTTGAAAGAAATGTATGCAGCAGTAACTACAGATTGTATTTGAATGACTTTTTATAATTTGCTTTGCAGTCTTTTATAGTCTTTAATATTTTTAACGTTAATTTTAAATCTTTCCAACTGAATCAACAACTTATAATATACGTGTTCATTTTATGTTTTTCACATTTCAGTTTTATGACTTGATTTTAAATTGTTATTTTCAATAGGTTTGCATGTCACACATAATTCTGAAAAGCCAGTCAATGATTATACACACTCACAAGATTTTGTTTCTGTTTCCAGTTCTATAGTATGTATTGTTCACTAATGAAGCATGAATTACACTGAGTTTGGCACAATTTAAAGTTTATTTTAATTTAATATCTGAGTTTTCCATTCCTAGTTCCTTTAGTTTGTAAGTGTTTGGTCATATATAAATTTTTATTGTTCCGAGACACAAGAGACTTACAAGTTAAAACCAATTAATTACAAATCAATCAAGTTTTAATTTTAGCAAGCTCTGACACATGATTAACATGTTGTAAAAAGAGCTGGGGCTCACAGAGTGGTGCAATTCATGCAGCACTGGAGTCAGTGCTTTCATTCAGGTCTTAAATCATGCATTCCTAATATTCAGAGTCCTTCAGAATGGATTTTCATTAGGGTGTTTTTTTACACCAACTCCATGAAGTGACAAATGGCACAGGGAAAAAGTTGGGTGTCAGAATACACTGTTCTCATAGGCAAGCACTGCTGGGCACACTGAAGTTGCCTGCTGTGATGTGAGGTGATCAGGGCACTCCTCCATAGCCGTGCTGCTTTCTCTCTCTCTCTTAAGTCATCTCAGCTGCCCACATCAGGTCCTGTACTTACCTGAGCTGAACAGAACACAAGCACTGAGGCAATGAGAAATCAAGAATTATTGGAGGGATCAGGCAAGCAAACAATGGCTCCAGCTGAATCCTCCCGGAGTCTGCACAACCTGGAGCAAATTAAAAGAATTAGCCATTATCCTTCTGTTGGACACCAACATTCGTGTGTCCAGAAAAGACAATAAATCCAAACAGTTCCAGGCTTGGCTTCTCATAAAAGTTCTTCCAGCCATGCTGCTGGAACTGCTGTGGATGTAGGCCAGAAACTAAGTGAACAGATACATTCATGCCTGGACAGAACGGACCTGGGAGGCACACCACAGATAAACAAGAGGAATCTCCTGCTTTGCAAATAGCTTGAAGTGCTTTCAGTTTGGTCAAGAGACTCAAAGGCATATTTGTGATGGGATTTCTTTGTGGAGAAGTTTGTTTCTGTTCTTTAGTGCAGAACCAACACCAGTGGTTTTGTTTTTCACCCATCTCATTTATTTGGTCTAAAGATGGAAACACTTCTTACAAAGGAAAATCTGGACTAACAGTTTAGTGAGCTTTGAGTATAATTTTCTTTACTTAAAGGAATTCCATCATTTAAAGGCTCATGAAGCTAATATGTGATGCTCTGACCCCTGATGTGTGTATCCAGATAAAATATGCACATGAAGTACAAGGGTTGCTTTATGCAACATTATCGACATGTCACATAGGTTCTAGGGAATGGGTGAAAAGACAGAATGAAAGGAGGTCATTTGAACTAAATGATATTCTTTTGAAAGGGCTGACCATGGCTGCTGAGGAGCCGTAGACACTCTAGCCTTCTATGCCTCCCGGCAGGAGCACAGCCTCAGCATAGTGTCTCACAGACAGAAACATAGGAAAGAAGCTACAGTAATCTCTTGAATTTTGCAGGGGGCTGGGTCTGGAAACAAGCCGCGATAAGTGAAGTGCGAAGTAGCAAGGGATTACTGTATTATCCAAACTATACAATACACAATAATACATTTACACACCACAAAGGAACATTTCTAGCAGCATGCAGACATATGTACTCTCTTCTAGCAGAGCTAACCTGAGTGCCTACAGCAAGCTTGGGAGGAGGTTTTCAAATTTTTTGAAAAGAATACATAATTTTCATAGCACTACAAAACTAGCTTTGGCAGGAAAAGTTATTTAAACAATGGAGAATTCTAGACAGTGCAGTGCAATAAATAAACACGACATACTTTAAGAATGAGCTCATGAAGGCACAGGAGCAGGCGGTCCCAATGTGCCGAAAAGTGAGTCGGAGGGGCAGATGGCCAGTCTGGATGAGCAAAGAGCTCCTGAAGGAGCTGGGGGAGAAAAAGAGGATGTACAACCTCTGGAAAAAANCCTCTTCTTCCAGGCTGACGACACCAGAACGAGAGGGCATGGCCTCAAGCTACGCCAGGGGAGGTTCAATCTTAACATTAGGAAGCGGTTCTTCACAGAGAGAGTAATCGCATATTGGAATGGGCTGCCCGGGGAGGTGGTGGAGTCACCGTCCCTGGAAGTGTTTAAGAGAAGACTGGACGAGGAGCTTAGTGACATGGTCTAGCAGGGAGGTGTAGGGCTGGATGACGTTGGGCCCCTTCCGGCTCGGAGTGGCCTGCTAGACTGTGAGGGATCTAGGCTGGTGTTATGCCCTGCGATGTGCTCTCGGTCTCCCTACGGGTGTTAGATGGTTAGTTGGACTAGATGATCCTTGTGGGTCCCTTCCAGCTCATAATATTCTGTGATTCTGTGATTCTGTGATACTGGCAAAATGTGATCTATCTTGAAGTGGTTTATGTGCCTCTTCTTTCCCAAGTGTATTGTGAGTCTCAGACTGTTAAGAGCAAGGTTGAATTTGTAAATATTCACATCTTCTTTTCAGACAGGATGCTTAGCACTGTTAAACCCTCACCTTGCCAAGGAAAAAAGCTGTTACAGAGCATTTTCAGAATACTAAAACCAACACCAGATGAACACAATACTCCAAACAAGTAAGTGTCTTTTCACCTGTGGTGAAATGCCGTTAAACTGATGTTCTGTCAATGACAATAAAATCCACATTTTAGCCTCCAAAAGAATGCTTCTCTTAGTGCAGACAACTACACCTCATTGTGAGGAAACTATTGAAGTGAACAAAACGATAACCAGCTGCCATATGGACATTTTTCTGAGGGCCCATGAACATTTGTCAGTATTTGATCAGACAGAAAGGGACAGCTAGTTCAATTCAGTTTCTGATGTTGATAATATATGATTCACAGGGAAAGGAAAATCAAGGCGTATCATGGTGCTTCAGGCTACATTCCCACCGTTCAGCCAGGTGCAGCTTGTTTCCTCCTTTCCACAATTTTTGAGGTATAAGTTATTTTCTCTGAAGTGTGGGATAGGGTAGGAATATCTCTTCAAAACTTGCCTGGTACTTTACTACTAACCACTCATTCATATCAGCCTTTGTAGATTTAAATACAACTCGTAAATATTCATTACCAAGTGTAAGTCTTGAAATAGTGATGACCAGAACATCAGTACTAGCATATTAACACCAGAGATCTTGGGCTATCTGCTGCCTGATGAGAGATATCTCACAATTTTCTGCTATTCTTGGGAAGGAGAGCTCATTCAAAAATTACACTATCTGTCTCTTTACATGGAATGTCCTTTTGGATATTTGAGACATCACCAGCCAAAGAGAAATAAATGTTTCTCTCTAAAATGCTGTGGGAGGAGTTTGGACCTGTAATATCTCCACGGCCTTGCACTGATCTAATTACACTGATCTAAACATTTACTAATCACTGATGCTCTGTGCTCCTGGTCTGGACAGTCCTCTTAGGAGTTCATTTTATTCAAGAGGAGGATGAAAAGTTGAACTAGTCTTGATTTAAACAAGAGGAATGCATGGTCTCCATTTTTAAATTCAAATTACAAATCCAGATTTTCTGTTTGATCACTGTGCAATGGAGCAGCTAGTACACTCATTCTCCAAAAGTGACTATCAGTGATCGAACATGCCACATATTGTCCTTCTCCCTTAACACCTCTTCTTTCTTCCCTTCTATCTGTCCTTAGCAAGTCACCAGAATGCAGACTGAAATGTCTCCGGCAGCTTTGAAGTCCTGGCTGCTTTCTGAGAATGCTTTTGGCAGCCTCACATTTACTCATGAGAGAAATAACAATATTTTGTTGGAAATTATAGAACATTTAGAGTAAATTTTGATAGATACGGAAGATATGTTTTGCAGGCATTCTGCAGAAATGTCAGATATGTCAGAGGTCAGCACTGCATGGCCTGGTAGACAAGAAAAATGATCACTGTGACAATATGTGCTTACCTGTTTACTGAAATAGCAGGCTTTCCATTTCTCCTGGTATCTGCTCTTAAAATATTAAAATAATCAGCATGGCAAGACATGGAGCAGATGAATAATCTGGTCTTTAAGAAACTCAAACCTTGCTCGCAAGCCTAAGATTGATCTCACACGTTTAGGTGAAAACCATTGGGTAAAACTGACAGATCTGTGGCTGTCTTTAGCAAAAGTAAATTTATTTTTTTTTTTATGTGCAATGTAAATTCAAGCGCCTGAGACTTAAACAAAATGGGCTAAACTCTAATGTGTTTCAAAACAAATATTTGGGCTTTGTATTTACCTCGCTATGAGTTTTTTTCCTATTACTTCTGTCTCCTAGCATGTATGTTGCCCTTTCATGAAGAAGACAGTAGAGGCAATTTGAGGGGATTCCTGGTGTTCAGAGATTCCTTTTCAAGGAAACCCAATACTCAAAAACAAATTACTGAGCTATTTTTCCCAATCTACATCTGATAAAAATACTTCCAGTTTTGGCCTCAGCCTTGCACTAAGGATTCTGCCTGCAAAATGTTTGGAATTCACATATGGATCATTTAATGTATGTCTATATTTAATTTTTCTTTCCCCCCAATTACATATAAAGAATTCCATATAGAGATTTAAATTCCACCTGCATTGAATTCATCATAAAGCTTATTGCTTCTCTTTACTTAAAAGTACAAAATATTTCCTGTCATTTCCCCCTGGAATAATAAAACTCCAATAAAATGTTTACTTGAAGCACCTTGCTCTGGAGATCCATTGGTAACACTCAAGTCTCCTTCACCTGAGTGTTCAAAGGAAAAAAACCTGAGCTTTGCATACCCTGGTGTCTTCCCAGTGTGAAACAGGGACGTAGATCTCTATCCTGTGGCCAAGAATGCTGCAAAGTATATTTCAATGTAAATTCAATCTTAAGTGTCTATTGAATATAAACCTCCCTGGAACACTCCCGGCACACTCACTCTTGTAGGATATAGTAGCAGATAGTGCTATACAGCACAAGCATGTCTGTAAAGCAAAACATTCATTGCAAGAGCATCTGCTGTCCACACTACACTTGGAAGGATATTTCAGTTTGGCTCTACTCCAGTCCCACGGACTAAAAATCTATCAGCAACACATGTACATTACTTGCATTTCTAGAGAACATCTTACAGCTTGGTGTATTCAGAATGAAATCCTGTTCATGTGCTCTGACACAGCTCATGAACGAAAGCACAAGCAGGTATGTTAGAGACACTTGGCTTAAAACACACTTCTGATCAGAAGCAGGACACTAATGTAGGCCTGCCCTTAGGCATCTGAGATGTCTAGGGTTGCAGGCATACCTTCTTTAGTTAGTTGAGTGGAGATATTTCAGAGGGCAGTTGAGATCTGGGAAAGACTGAACTGGTATTCTAATGGTCCTCTTTCTTTCACGGTTAATGGGCAGAACTTGACAGCTTCAGAAGTCAGCTGAAACACGGCTTGATGTCAAAGACATTCCTAGGGTTTGGAAATGAGATTTTATAAGACACTAAAAACAAGACACATGATAAAAGAGAAAGATGGATCTTTCAATGCAGAATTGATGCTAACAGTCTGCTTTATCAAACTCCACTGTGGGACATTGCTCTTGAAGAATGGTCCTCTGCCAGGATAAAGGAATAACATCTGCTTACAGCTGCAGTTCTCTTAGAAAAGATTTAGAAGCCAATAAAGAAATGAAAAGACACCCCTGACACCAAATATAAATAATAAGCTGTGTAAATAAAATATTTGTCTTTCTTCTTTGAGTGAAGTTCAGAAATTGAAAAGCATCAGCAACTCTATTAGCCGGTCCCCTTGGTGATTTCTTTTTTTAAATGGAAACACTTTCAGTATTATAATTGTTTAAGAAACAGTAGGCAAGATTTTTTGGTTTTTAACAATGCAGTCTATTTTGCCAAACATAGCTAATGTTGTATAGAGATCACGATTGGAAACAACTGTTAGTCATGTATCAATTTGCCTTGTTTTAAGACCAAACATCAATAGACATGAAACCACCTAAATTAATCTAAGTAGTAAGCTGAAAACAGGCCTTCAAATTGTATCTTTAAATAGGACTCAGAGGCTGGGACTCACCTGTCAGAGGTTAGGCACCTGAAAGTGTTAGGAACTGGAGCCCAGCAGGACACCTGCATTTCACGTGACAAAAATCATCTGTTGACAGTAGAGTCATTTTCAGACATGACATAGTCTGTGTTCTCCAGGTGTCCTTGGAAAGAATAGCGTGCCCTAGCCATGGAAGTAGACTTTTCTTGATGAAGTAGAGTAGGAAGGAATAGAATAAAACAGCTTTATGGGACTCCACAACAACACTCTATAGCTTTCCAAATTATTCTTAGATTTCTGACAAAATTCAGGGGAAAAACCCAGGAAATATGTATCAGCAGTTATGTATTTTGGTATCCTCAGAAGCATGCCCAAAACAGATTTCAGGAGGAGAATATTTTTTTTTCAGCTTCTTAGTAATATACCCCACTTTTCTTCTTCATTATTTTTCCTCTCTGTTTCCCTGTAATTGCTCTGTCATTTATTGCCACAATGCAAGTGTTCAATAATTCCCTGGTCTGCTGAGGACCAGAGTAATTTGTAGTGGTAATGTTCAGTCTGAACAGCCTTATCTGTGAAGCCTAAGAACCTGAAGTGGAGAAGGACCTCGGAATAGAATCTTCTCCTAAGCAGAGTCTTCAGTTTACCATCTCTTGTGATCACAGGCCTCAGTATAAATATTCAACTCTCATTCAGGTCCTGGCTCAGGCATCCCCAGAACTCATGCATTCATTTTCCACCACTTGTCCAGGTTCTGCCCAAATCAAGCCTTAATAATCACTTCCTTAAAACATCTCAGGCTCTCCCTAGCTCTTGCTTATTCTCGTTCTGGATACCAGCTAAGCCTTTCTGGTGTCATTCACCAATGCCCACCCGCCTGATAACGTGTATTGTGGTAAAGTATGCTCTTGCACTACCCTCCGCTTGTGCCAGGACAAACACAGACGGTATCACTAATTAGCTTCTCACTAATGAAGAGGACTGCTTCAGAAGAGCTGGTTGTCGGGGTTTTAAAGACACACAGTTTAGGTGTCCAAGAAGGAGGGAATTCAAAGATCATAAAAATGTAGACACCTGCACTACGGATGTGCAGATTTGATCTGTGTACCTAGATACTTTTACTAATTAATTTCGGATATCTTCATAGACAGTAGGAATTTGGAAAGGTCAAGAAAGTCGGCAATGGAGAACTAGATGCTCGCTCCATTTCAGGAAGAAGCCTAATGACCAGATGAATCCCATCAGTCAGTCAGAAGCAAAGCAACAATAGATGAAGAAACTAATTCACAGTTCACATTTTCACAAATACCATAGAAGTATCCCAAAGTGATTTGTCTACTGTTCAAGTGTTCTCTACTAAAAATTGTGCGGTTATGTAGAGATATTTAAAGGATGAGGGGAAAAAAATTTGTTTTCTGACATTTTCTGTGGCTGACATTGGAGCCAGAAATCAGAGATGGAGAAGAACTACAAAGAGTGCTGAAAATACAATTAAAAAAAAAAAAAGTACTAAAAGTGAGACAGCTTGACTTTCAGCCTTTTAGCTTCCAGAATTTAAAAATACAATAGTTGGGCAGTCTGAAAGCGGGGGGGAGGTGGGAGGGGGTGGGTGAACCCAACAAAATACCAAGCTCATTTTAGTCACTTTTAAGAGTCTTAGTAATGTATTTTTAACTTGATAATTTAACTTGCCTGCCTCACCGAGGTACTTTTAAAAATAAAAGAATACATTCTTTATTTTAGTCAAAAGTACTATATAAACAAAATCCAAAAAATGTATTGAATTAGAATGATAGACTACAGTAATGAGTGCCCTTGATTTTATTTCCATTTCATAAAACAATTCGCATTTGTTACTAATATGCTAAAATTCGTGCCAGTCAAAATCAGCTTGACTATCATAGGAAAAGAAAACTGTCAAAACACACAATCAAATTCCTCTTTCACTTATATAAATTTTATGCTGGAATCACTTCTTTTTTCTTTTTTTCTAATTTTTTTCCCAGAGATGTTCTGGATGTGACAGTCAATGTGCAAGGAATACCATTGAGGTAATTCTTTGTAATATCTTTTTGGGTAGCAGTCATAGGAAATAGGAAAAATTGTGAAGAAGAAGAATCCTGAGACCGTTCCAAATACTAACTAGACCTACTCCATTTCTAATGTTTTATTTTTCTCCAGGAGCCCAAGAGCTATTATCTTTCTTACTGGTCAGAAAATCATAGCTAGGCCACTCCAAGCACAAAGGAAAAAATTAGAATTCGTAACATGAGCTTATGTCCTGGGGGTCTTTTTTGGCTTGGAGATTCAAAAAGACCTGAATCACAGAATCACAGAATCACAGAATACTATAAGTTGGAAGGGACCCACAAGGATCATCTAGTCCTCACTCACTCACTTACTTAAGAAGAAAAATGAGAGCACAAAATGCTCTCCCTTTCAAAAAAGTGTATGTACGACCTGTAGTGTTAACACTAACTGCAGATTCCTGTCCATTCAGGTAACAGCAGGCATTTTTGTCCTGTGTGGGTAGTCACCAACACAACGTCCTTTCCTCCTTTTATTACTGCTGCACTTTAAGTACAGGCAAGGTTTTTGGTGTACAGCTGATTGCACATCAATCTTACATTAGTTACACCATTAACTCATTCTCGCACTGGCTCGATCTCACGTTTGCACTCTCCCCTTTGCAATAGTCTTTAATATGTTATCTTTACTAACATTTTATTATTAAGCACAGGTATGCTATTCTGAGAACTAGGTAGTACTTTACACTCTACTTTAACCCTGAAAACAGTTCTATTCACCTTCAGTTATGGATTTTTCCACCAGTGTATAACATACTTTTGTGCACACATGTATATATGTGGTAAAATCAAAGAGTAAACAATATTAAGACTTCAGCAAAAAATGGTAACATTGAAATTAAATGATCAGATAAGCTAAAATGAAATGTGGTTCTGACATCTGTTGTGGTTCTGCAACGTCAGATGACAAAGCACTTCAAAACCTGAGATCAGCCTGAGAGCCAAGCTAAAGATAACAAAAAAGTGTTATCATCTTGGACCACCCCTAAAAATGCTGTGCTCAACAAGAGGCAGCTCAGCCAAGAGATTAGCAAACAATTGACACAGTCAACAGTCTGTCCAGAGCTACACTAACATGCTGACAGCATTTCCTACCGTGGGCCTGAGGGAGCATGGTACTTCGCAGCAGAATCAGTGTGTGGGAAATTTGGCATGGAGAAGTAAGCATATAGCAAAATGGGTTCAATACTTACAGTTTGCTAATGTTGAGCAGTATATAAATGACGTCCTTTGAAAGAATATTTTCATTTTGGGGGAATGTTTTTCCAAAGAGGATTTCTTCTCTCTGTAAACAATTACACAAAAACAAAAGATGCACACATTTCTGACAATTTTTGTTTTCAATATCCAGTTTTTAATTACAGCTTTCTTTGTTGTACTTTGCTTGAATTACCTTTTTAGTTTCTTATTTCCATCCAGCATTGCGATATAAAATTCTTCTCCGATAATTGATGCAGAAATGGCAGTATATGTTGAAGAGGGAACCCAGCTAATGCAGAGTGTTTCAACTTCTCTTTTTGCCTTGCAGAGTACATGTCTGAACAGGAAGGAACTGGTAACTGCAGACTGATTTAAGTCATAAATGAAGTCTAAAGAAGAAGTAAAAGATGTTGATACACCAGAGAAGTTTCACTTTTCATAAACATAACTGCCATTGGTTCTAGAAGGAGTTACATATTTATCCATAACAAACTAATAGTGTCTGACTTTGTTCTTTGTTTGAAATGCATTGCCAGAAGAAATGAACAGATTTACAGAAGCTAATGCTATTTCCAGTGGATCACAACTGCTATTTTCAAAACACCTACACATATTCCCTGCCTTCTAGCAATCTGAAAGTCCTTAGGCTCTTCTGTTTATGACAAAATGACCACTTTTACTTGTTTTGAATATCCCAGAGAGGCAAATAGAAAATCAAACTAATTTATTTCCAAGAAAGTATTTTTATTGTGTTTCCCCTCATACTATTCAACGCCTTTTAAGAAAACGCTGTTTCAGTATGATTCAAGTGTGAAACATTCAGCTTGCCCTATGAACAGGCAAGTAGCAGTAAGGTGTTGGGATGGACACTTGTCAGAGAGCCAAGTCTGACAAAAGAAGTAATTGCACTTTTATTATGGTTTTGGGACAAATTACATTGGCAAGGTAAAAAATGAAGTAAGAAGACTGTGACTGACAAAAAAATAGCTCTCTTTCAGTGAGAGACATGGGCAAAAAACTGCCTACTTCTCACAGCACAGTGAAAGCTGAACCTGGGGTAGGCAACCTGGTCCACAACAATTATTTTCATCCTCCTCTGCCTCAGGATTTGAGTACTAGCCTGCAAGAAGACATGTGGTGGCATCATGTTATAAAGACACAACAATATCTCATTGTGTGGTGAGAATAGGCTGGTGGAAAAGCTGTACTTTCCTTTGTACTTCTCCCTACTATTACCAGAGGCTCATCAGTTGGTAGGTTTTGTTTGTTTGCTTTGATCCACTCACATGGTTTACGCTTTGTTATCTTTTACAAAGTAGTTTCTTTGAAATATTTTATTTGAATGGTCTCAATAGATTAGGTAACAGGTGATAGGTTGGACTTGATGATCTCTATGGTCTTTTCCAACCTTACTGATTCTGTGATTCTGTGAATATTCAGAGTGTTACATTCCTCTGAGTTGGTGGTCATGCCTGTATCTGGCTTCACTCCTTAGTGTCTTAGGGACGAGACTTTTCGAAGAAGATACTCACCTGAGACTTGGAAGAGCAGACCATGTTTTCCCCACCTCTCCTTGTCCTAAGAACTCAGCAGGTAAGAAAACACTGCCCAGACATGGACAGCTGAAGGATGAGATGGTAGGAAGTTTTCCAGAGATACCACAATATCTGGCTTGGCAGTAATTCTGTCAGCAGGCTAAGAGGGAGCTGCCAGCCTTGGAGTCTGCCTGGTCAGACTCCCATTTTGGGGGCGTTGACTTCCAGACCTTGAACTGGCCTGGTTTCTGAGCATTTAACTGCCATTGTTGTAATGGTCTTCGGCTTAAAATCTTCTTGGAAAGGTAGAAACAAAATAGTCTTTGACTTTTTAAATCTGAAGAATTATTTCCCTTTTGGTTGCTTGGTTGATTGATCGGCTGGCTGGTTGGTTTTTTAATGGGGTTGAGAGAGACAAAACAAAAACATACTATCTTTTTAAGTAAGGATTTTTTTCTCTTTTCATTTTGAAAATTCCAAGGTAATAGGAATTCTTGTTTCTCATATTTTATGTCCTGTCATGTTTTATTTTTAACAGTAAATTCTGAAGAAAAGTGGAAAATTGAACACAGCAAAATAGAGAACATTATGACAGGTAGAATATAGGTCCATATCTGATGTATCCTAGATTTACTCACAACCCTATTTTACACAGATCTTGAGAAGCATAATTTTTTGATTTTTGGATGTGTGTCCAAGGTTACTAAACAAAGGGTTTAATACATTGGCAATGTCTTGGGGAAAAATAAATAAAGACTGTCAAATCTCTGGAGGCCTGTAAGTCAAAATTAATTAACAAGTTTTCAGGACAAGAATTTTTATTGTTAGGAATCAAAAATAAAATCAAATTCCTATTTTAAAAAAAGAAAAAATGAAGATGTTCCTGAACTGACAAGGCTATTTTGAGCCTTATCTCCTCCTTTAGCCCATGAGAAAGAAAAATTGGGAGAAATTCAGGTTCTCTATAATTGAAATAGCATTTGGAAGACTACTATGTCTCTTTTTGTTTATGTATCACACTGCCCATACAAACACATTTTTTCAAATGCATCTTCAGTGTCAGATGTTAGAAAGACTTTTCTTAGAGCAAAGTACTATCAGATGCCAGGTCAGGAAATAAGATACAATAAAAGTGAATTATTCTGTCCTATTCATGGAACACGAATAAGATAAAAAAATAAAAAGAATTGGAAAGTAATTTTAGTTTCAAAATATTGAAATTCTCTAACATTTAACCAATGTCAGAATACATTATTTATTATGTGATATCAACATAGGAAAACATTGCACTGTAAATGCTCCCTGGAAAACACAATTCTAGACAGTTGTATATACATTTTCTTCTCAAACTGATTATTTAATCCCTCATAGGTCCAAAGAATCTGGATCTTGTAACTATGATCCATATAATTCAGAGCTGGGTGAAAATGTTCAAACCTACATTTGTTTATTTCTAATTTGCAGGTCTTAATTTGTATTAATTTGCATATTGTACTGTGAAAAATACAAAAGGCAGAGATCCTTATGCTCTTCCCAAAGTCATACAGAACATTGCACTCTTCCTTGCTTGCACTCAACCTCTCTGAATTTCACACAGCCTCTATCCATCCCTCTCTCACCCAGATTCTCTTAATGGTCCCCTCACAGCCTCCCTTTCTCCCTGGAAACAACTGATATTTTCACATCACTCTATTTTCTCTCCCCTCCACTGCAGAAAACACAAATTTGCTGCTGGAAGCCCCCTGACATTTGCACTGAGGGTACATCCTGTAAGTGGCACCTGCCCAAGCCTGTGCATCTGTGCCAGTCAAACAGCTGCAGCTGTGCAGGCATTTTACCTGTCACATGGACATATCTTCCCTCCACTATCCAAGGTTTTGGACTGCATCCACTGTGCATTTATAGTAGATCCTAATGGTACAAGCTTTAATATCTACCTGGTGAAAGTTTTCCCTGCATTCACTGAGAGTTTATGAATAAGGTTTTGAGAATTTGGTTGCCTAATTCTTTGTGATATTGCTCATTAGATTTTTGATTTACACAAGAACCTTAACTAAAAGTGTAATTCTTCAAGTCAATTAAATTAGGATGTCTTTTCTTGCAGGGGCACTTTCAGATTGATCTCAATGTGTTTAATATTGATTTTTTTTTACTTGTAGGACTCAATCACCATTGCTAGCTTCAAATGAACACAAGCACACCTGTATGAAGTTTTGCAAGGATGTAGTATGCCGGGTGGAAGCAAAGCAAAGAGAAAGTGAGAAGCAGTGCAGTGTTACTATACGAGCAAATCCATGTCCTGAATGTGGGGCTCCATCACCTGGAGTTCCGTTAACTCCTGAGTAAATAACCACACAGTCTCTATTTACTAGAATTTGGTTTTGAGGGAAGGGGAGATGAAAGTAGGTCTATGAATCTGAACTCCAATGGTAACTAAACAAATCCAGTATACTCTTCCTAAAAATAGAGTTGTTCCCAAGGGAGAAGGAGAAATATATTTCCTCTACTCCATGGTCAAGGTTAAAGCCTTAAGTTTGCATCTGTGGACTGCTTAGGAAGATCTTTCTTTTTGCATTTTATTCCTTCACCCCCATTAAATGTCTTAAACATAACCGCTCAGTGAGCTTAAAAGCATCTTGTAAAGACATTTGAGAAACTAGTCACTGATAAGGCTGGCACAATGGATAGGGTTCAAGATCATTAAAAGTGGGGACTCTGTCATTCAGTGACACAGCACGTAGGTCTGGTGTCACAGCAAACAGCAAGAGATAGTTTCCAAAGCCTGCAGTGCTTCAGAAAGGTGAGACAAGGATGCTATAGTGCTTCTTAACTGCTTCTGCCTCCTAAAGCACCAGTTCAGCATTGCAAATTAGTGTAAGTGCTGAAAGGGAAACCAAAACCTGCTTCATTTGTCATTTTATGTAGCGAGAGAAATTAATGTCATCTTCATAGTGAAAGGACTGGAGGACAAGACCTATGGGGAGAGGCTATGGATACTGGAGTTGTTCAGCCTGGAGAAGAGGAGGCTCAGAGGTGACCTCATTGCTGTTTACTGCTACCTGAGGGGAGGCTGCCTCCAGGTGGGCGTGGACCTCTTCTTTCAGGCTGACGACACCAGAACAAGAGGACATGGCCTTAATTTACGCCAAGGGAGGTTTGAACTGGATGTTAGGAAGAGTTTTTTCCCAGAGAGAGTGATCTCTCATTGGAATGGACTGCCCAGGGAAGTGGTGGAGTCGCCATTCCTGGAGATGTTTAAGAGAAGACTTGATGAGGAGTTCAGTGACATGATCTAGTTGGTGGGGAGTTGGGCTGGATGGTCCTGTGGGTCCCTCCTGGCTCGGAGTGGACTGTGAGTCTGTGAGGGAACTAGGTTTATGTCCACAGCTCTGGGGTGTGCGTTCGATCTCTGTACGGGCGTTAGCTGATGAGCTGGACTAGATGATCCTTGTGGGTCCCTTCCAAATCATAGTATTCTGTGATTCTGTGATTCTGTGATTCCAGACTCTGAGCAGTGATCTGTGACAGTATAGCTGTTTTGGAGGAAAGATGTGGAGTGGTACCAGGTAGACAGGTGGTCTAAGCACTCTTATGTGACTGGCCAGCCAGGATGGAAATGATAAAAAGCGAAGTCCACACCTTAAATTTTAATTAACTATTTTATTTACTCTTTACATTTAAAGCTGCGAAAATTAAGGGGCCAAAAGGAGTTGCGGGGATTCTGAGTTGCCAAGCACTGCAGTAATAAGGCTATTTTAACTCTCTGATCATTTGGATTTAATGAGAACATTCCTATGAAAGACGCGATTCAGTTGAGGGGCAGCATGTTAAGCCAGCTTGACCCGGAGGGATCAGTTGCTTATACTGCTGCTGCTTCCCAGTACCTCCACAGGCAAGCCACTGTTAGACTTTTCGTGAGTTTGTATTTACTCTGCATTGCAGATTGAACATGGTCTGGATCACTTTTTAAAAATGATGGCACAGACACCGATTCCTGCTTTGAGTAGAAGCCTGTAATCATGGTTGCCTAAAATGTTCTTCTGTTAATTTTACCACTTGAACTAGAGCCGTGTTTTCCACTTCAACCTGTTGGCCAGCATGGGTGAAGAAACACAATGGATTTTTCTCCAAAAGTGAAGCTTTCACACCACGTCACTGCCCCTTTTACACTAGCAGAGGCAGGAGAAAACTGCTAGGGTTTGTTGCAACTACTCTCCCTTGCAGAAGTCTCCTGGAAAAGACCTGTCACTTGCAAACCTTGGATCTGTACAGGTGGCCAACAGCAGCCTGGTGATGTACTTGTACTGATGGTCCTTTTTGACAGCCAAGTGTTAATTAAGGCAGCCTGTAAATTACGACCTCTGGATTGCTCAAAGAACAGGTGTAAATTCTCTCTGAATGAAAGAGTTGTACAGCCAGGAAGCCACAGAGGGACCGCAGGGCACAGGACCCTGCATAATTCACCAGGTCATAGCTCTTCACCCCTGTGACAGTAAATAACCACAGAAGGTCTTAGTACAGTGAAAGGTGCAAATTCATCAAAAGCTTTCGCTAGAACATATTAACTAAACAAGTTTCCTTGGAGTCACAGCAACACTGGGAATTTCTTTAACTATAGAGTATCAATATGATAATGAAAGCTTTGTGTATGAGCCAAGAGGTGTTAGCCATTGCCTGCAGGTGCCTGGGATGTGAAGTCCATTCCATAAAAGTCAAATGCTTTGAGTCTGAGTATGACAAACAAGTGTGTTTGCTTGTGTCTTTCTCCATATTTTGATACTATCTTTGATAGGTTTGTTAAAAAGATTTCATTCAAATGCAAGAAGCTTTTCCACTCTTTTGATTTCTCTAGGAAGTAAATGAGTTTTGTGCAGCTAATCTCCAGAGTAAGCAAAGTAGCTAAACCCTGCAAAAAAAGCTCCACAAAACAGAACAAACAGTACTTCCCGATCTCAGCATGAAACAGCGGATATATGTTGAGAGCAGATGAACTCACCAAGCCACCCTCCATAATTTACCAACAGTCCTGGCTTACTGGTGATGTACCACAAGACTGGAAATTGGTTAATGCGACACCCATCCACAAGAAGGGCAGGAAAGATGATCCGAGCAATTACAGACCTGTCAGCCTGACCTCAGTCCCATGCAAAGTCATGGAACAGATAGTCCTGTGTGCTATTATGCAGCAACTGCAAAACAACCATGATATTAGAACTAGTCAGAATGGATTTCAGAGAGACAGGTCTTGCCTGACCAACCTAATCTCCTTTTATGATCTGGGGACTCACCGGGTTGACTAGAAAAAAGCCGTGGATGTTGTGTACTTGGATCTTAGCAAAACCTTTGACATGGATTCTCATACCCATGATAAGCTTCAGGAGAAACTCTTAGAGCATGGACTGGGTAGAAGCATTTTATGTTGGGTTTTGAGCTGGTTGGATGGACGGGTTCAGAGAGTGTTGGTGAGTGGTGCCACATCCAGCTGGCAGCCAGTAATTAGCGGAGTCCCACAGGGGTCAGTGTTAGGCCCAGCACTGTTCAACATCTTTATTGGTTATATGGATGAGGGAATTGAGTCCATCATCAGCAAATTTGCAGGTGATACCAAGTTGGGGGCAAATGTTGAACTGCCGGAGGGTAGGGGAACCCTTCAGAGCGACCTTGACAGGCTAGAGAGATGGGCAGATTCCAATAATATGAGATTTAACACGCCCAAGTGCCACATTCTTCACTTTAGACATAAAACCCCCATGCACTGCTATCGACTGGGGGACAAGTGGCTTGAGAATGGTGAAAAGAAGAGGGACTTCAGAGTGATGCTTGACAGGAAACTTAATATGAGCCTGCAGCGTGCCCAGGAGGCTAAGAGGGCCAATGGCATCCTGGCCTGTGTTAGGATCAGTGTGGTCAGTCGGACTAGGGAAGTTATCCTTCCCCTGTACTGGACGCTGGTCAGACCACATCTTGAGTACTGTGTCCAGTCTGGTCTCCCCAGTTTAAGAAGGATGTTGAGCTGCTTGATAGGGTCCAGAGAAGGGCGACAAGGATGGTGAAAGGACTGGAGAACAAGCCCTATGGGGAGCGACTACGAGAACTGGGGTTGTTCAGCCTGGAGAAGAGGAGGCTCAGAGGTGATCTCATTGCTGTTTACAACTACCTGAGGGGACGTTGCCACCAGGTGGGTGAGGATCTCTTCTCTCAAGCTGACGACACCAGAACGAGAGAACATGGCCTTAACCTACACCAGGGGAGGTTTAGACTGAATGTTAGGAAGAGGTTTTTCACAGAGAGAGTGATCTTTCATTGGAATGGTGTGCCCAGGGAGGTGGTGGAGTCGCCATCCCTGGAGGTGTTTAAGAGAAGACTCGATGAGGAGCTCAGTGACATGATCTAGTTGGTGGAGAGTTGGACTAGATGATCCTGTGGGTCCCTTCCTACTCCGAATAACCTATGAACCTTTAATTCCATCTCAGAGTGAGGCCTGGGAGTGCACCTTGTTATTTCCCATGTCTTGATTGTAATAGGAAGTAAGCCAGAATACACAAACTAAGAAGAATTTGCAGTACACACCAGCAATGTTCCTTAGCTCCTTAGACTACTGCAGTCATGTGGGTGTATGGATTTGGTACTGGGATCCTGATTCCCCATCAACACCTCACTCTAGCACAAACTGGCACTCACTTCAGATGAATTTATCCTGTCCATTTACTACGGCAGTTCGTTCTGCATCTCCAAGTGTCCCTTCAACCATATTACATCTCAGGAAAGGCTCATACCCAGCTACAATGAGCCATTTTCTCCAGGATACTTATTTGCTGAATCTGTTACCTGATTTGCTCTCCACGCCTCACAAACGTGAATTTCAAGTATGGGACACAAGCATCAAGAAGAAGCTGTGGTCATCCTTTCAATGCACATGCACTTGCTGTATAAAAGTAACTGGAGAAAAGCATATTTCATATACATATAATGAAATCAGGTCCCTAAATTTACATAATGCACCACTATGTTCAGTGAAATTCAATGTATATAAAGATGTTATTTTCAAAACTTTGTCATTGTTCTCAGAACCAGAATTGTTTCAAGCACTTTGAGGTGCACAGAGTTGTAAGTGGTGTCTACTGGGATTATCCTTCAGGAGTCATGATTTTCCTTTGTGTCACCATCACATCTGATACCTTATTTGCACTTTTAAGGGACCAGATACACTGCTAAAAATTGTCTTTTACTCGCTCAAAAGGGCTCATATTCTCACAGATAGTTCTGAAAGTGAGATATTGTCATACCTCAGTAACAGTGCTGTCATATTCGTGGCCTCAGTGATTCATGGAAATTTTTTCTGTGATCCTTACTCAGTGATTTGTGGAGCAGTGTATAGTTCCGCAGGACCGTGTGGTCCCACACTACCATGGCAGGTGTCCAGGACCAGCCGGCCACATCTGCCGGAAGTGAGGAAGTCTTAAATGTAACACACAGCACCACACAGTTCCCATTCCAGCTGTGGCAGCCAGCCTAGACTTGCCAGCACATATGAACATATGCATGGCCTTAGGCCAAGCACTTCTGCAGTGCAGCGCCTGTGGTAGCCGCTGCAGCTAAAGGGAAAAAAACGCTGACTCCGATGCTCCCCACCACCGTAAGAGGTCCCGAGATGCTGCAGTCTTGCAATGTTGTCATATTTATGGCAATAATTTGCCGCACTAATTTCCAACACGAATTCGCAGATTTAGTGTTCCGTGGGACCCTCAGAAGACCCAAATCCCGTAAATCCAGAGGTATGACTGTATTTGCTCCAAGAGGAAATCTACATTGATACCATCATTGATAAGGTAGCTGACTGCTCCTGAAACAAGCTTAGTCACTCAGGATGTCCTCATCTCACTTCAAAGTCCTAGGAAATGCTTTCTTAATGTGTCATTCTAGAAAGTATTGGGTAAAATAACTGTTGGCAGACAGATCAAATTCCGTGGTAAGGCACTGACATTGGTCTGAATCACATAGCATGGCCCCTTCCTTAGAAAGTCCTGAAACGGAACAGTTAATAGTGCTGACTTTAAAGAAAGCGGAGAGGCCTTTTACAATGCTGCACTGAGGTCTCGTAATCATTGTAAGTCATGTATAAGTGCGTTTGTGAGAGAAGGATGCAGTACCATGACAAGTATCTTTTTAAACATGTCTTTTTTTTCTGCCTCTATTGTAGAGTGAAGTCTGCAAAGTCTTTGCAGATTCACAGGAAGATAAAATTGTGTGTATTCTAAAAAAGCTCCTAGCACTAACATTTTTCTTTGCATGTACTTTTTTTAGCTAAACCAGTAGAAACCTTGAGAAAGCGGGAGAAAACTTGAGTGTATTTTAATGAAGGTAAATAACTAAACCTCTACAAGGAGAACCTGAGAGGTGATACAGGGAGAAAAAACATGTGACTGAATGTGATCTTGCAGTGTGCATTTACAGGACACAAGGATATAAGAGCATTGACAACACCATGAGCTGGAAAAGGAATCTAGCACAAATGTGCTGTGTGGTCCTTCTCTGATTCCAGAGTAGGACAGTAGGACAGACACAGCTCTAAGAAATTCTGGAGGTGTGTGAGTTCTTACTTATACACCTAACGAGCCAGCAATCGCAAAATAGCAGCTGAGAAGAATTGGTGATGCTATTTATAACCTTAATAACGCATCAGAAGGGGGGTACTGCTTCGTTACTGATAAGTGTGCATTTTTTTCCTCCTTACACCTTGTTTAATGATAAAACATATTCTAATATACCACGGAAGGTCTCTTATTGCAGGGAGGACCTACAAAATTCTGGAGTAATGGATTTCATTCCAAGACAGTTATCTGAGAATCAAGGCAATTTTATCAAGAGAACAACTAAGAAAGTGAGCTTACTGCCAGCATACTTAAATTTACAGTGCAGGAGCAAGTAGTGCTTGAAAACATTTAGAGGCTTGCAGTAGAGTCTGAAAAACACAGTTGTTGAGTGTACAACTTCAGGTTGTAGGGTTCCCAAGAGTGTGACTGGCAATCTGCTACAGACATCTCCACAGAAGCCTGGTTCACACAGGTAGCAGAGGCTGACATTCTCCAGAGCTACTTTTTTCTTGGCAAGCATTAGCCTGTGCTGCTTTAGGGAGAAAGGAAAATACAAAGTCTGTAAGACAGATGTGCTCCTGTAAATTTCACCTTTCAATATGAGCTCCTGTCAATTTCAGCTTTCCTTCACTCACTGGAGGACTGTCTGCAAAATACAGATGCATAAATGTGCAAACTCTTATGATCTTGACCAGTCTTTTTTCGAGGGGTGCTGCTAATTCTTAAAAAATGCTTACTGACGTTTTTTTCCCGTTTTCTTCTGAAACCATAACAAATACAGTAGCAGAGGAGAGCAGCTCTTGGCAGGGTGAAAGCTGAAGGAGCCTCTTTCTTCCCCTTGTGAATTCCAAGTCCTAAAACACTAGAAAGTGCGAAATATGTTCAAACATGGGACAAAGTGTTTTATATTTTAAATTAATTCCAGTTGATTTCTTGTGCTCTATATCTACTTTATTTTTTCAGGTTCAGCACAGTATTTACCTCAAAATTTCAGGGCAGAAAGTGGATCCTTTTTTACAGTCCAACATTCATTAATTTTTTCTCTCGCTTCATGCTGCTTTGGTCCCATAAGAAGCTTATTTAAACCTAGAGACCTGTTCTCAGGTGTAAATGTGAAAATAATTTGTAGCTCCTTGTGAAGGGGGCTTGAGCTAGCTACAGGAAAATGCAGTGATTTGGTATATCCCAGGGGAATGATCTGGAGGCCATAAACGTCCTGAAGCTGCTCTTAATGACACTTTGGGACATACACCAACAGAAAACAAGGGTATTTTTAAGGAACTGCAGTTCTCCATGTTCCAAATACATTCTGCTACAGGTAGATATAGAATATGTGTAACTGATATAGCAAAATCCTGAATCTTTGAGCTGTTAATGCATATATGCTTTAAATAGTTAGAAATGCACTCTAATTTACTGTTCAGTTATAATCTAGGATCATAAGATCATACTGTCCAAGTGTTTCAGAAGTGTTATCCCCTCAGGGATGCATTTTCAGCCCTAGAAAGCAAAGGATGAAGGTGAAGCAGGAATATCACTGTTTGTGCACTGGTCTAACTAAAAGCACTTAACTAAGGTGGAACGATCATTGGAGCCAAGGTGAAGCTGAGCCAAGAAAATCATGGATTCAGTGAGATTGAGCAGCAATTAATTCAATATAATATACCAACTGAGAAGGAGAAATCAAAAGGAGGCATCTGAAAGGAGGAGGATGAAGGAAAAAGCAACTGTATACTGAAACAGATCTGTCTTCCTGCTGTCAGAAAATAGTCTGAAGTACTGAATGATGTCTGTGACAGATAGATGAGCTGTGGCAGAAAAATGGTTTTGGTACAGAGGTGCTGAATTCAATACAATATTTGCTTTCTGGTCAAGGACAGCTCTATTTTGATTAAATAAGGGATGGATTTCGTACAACAATAACGAACAAAGAGATCAATTTATACTGCTGCCTACTGTTTGACTTATTGCATTTCTTTATATGTATATTTGGGACGGTAGATAGCACAATAAAAAGTGATGCAAGTTACATAACCAGTGTAAATATAAAAATACTGGGGTTTATTGTGTTTCTTTTATTCAGTTGCACTTGCACAGAGTTAGTAAAAAGGTTTTCAAACAAAATTATCCCTTTATTACATCAGTTATCTTTTTATGCCTCATCTTGAATATACAGACATGTCTGTCCTCAGATGAAGAGTAAGACACTGAAATTGAAGTCTTGAAACGAAATGGTGACATACTGAATAAGTAGATATTTTACTCATTCCTATGGGATATGTCTGTGTCCATATTGTAGCGTGATTTAACTAGATACTGGAGACATTGTGGTTGAATAAAATTTGTATTGGCTATGAATCCAACACTAACGTATATAACAACAAAGAGTGCACTTAGGGATGACAAAAATATACTTTTCCATGATAAAGACAATGTCCCTATCCCAAGAAGTAGAATGAAATTTTCAAAGGGAGTAAGAATTAGATTTTTATTCAGCTATTTAAACTGGAGCTTGTCTTTCTTAATCTTCTGCTTTCAATAGCTCTGCTAGAGACAGAATGCTAACTTTTATGGCTTCATCTAAATCAGCCTATGAAGAACTTCATAAAATAATTTTATGAGTATCAAACTTAATAAGGAGGGACGTCTTTTACGCAAATAGTAGTGTCTTAGTCCTCAAGATTACAGTCAAAATACAGAGGGGAAAAAGAGATAAAACAATCAAATAAATTCAATATGGGTGATGCTCAAACATTAGAAATTTCTCTGTCTTCCAATGGTTTCAGGAGGATCAGAGGTTCAAGGCCTTCTATTGTGAGTCTCTTAACATTTTATTTCCCTTCCTTTAGTTAGACCAGCACCCCTACTTGACATCCAGAGAAGTTCCTCTGAAGCTCATTGTCCTCCATGTGCACTAGAGGTATCTCAAAGTGGTACCTGGAGTGTAGGTGCCACTTGAGATGCCTCATTGAATTCCTGTCCAGTTCCTGTAATCCCACTGGTTAATTTTAGTCTTCAAGAAGCGCAATGATAGTACTTTCTCTCTTCTCACACCCTTGCAAGTTTTACCTGTGTTTCTGTTAACTTTCTAAGTCCTTCCTTACCTTCTCCTGTTGCCAGTAAAAGTAATGTCCTCTGCCCAGCTCATGCACACCTAGCTTTTTCTTTAGAATGTTACATTTTTGTCTGGAAGTGACTGCATATTCTGGGGGATAGCTAATGCATGCTTGTGCTTTTTCTCTGCTGTTGAAACTTCCTGGACTGAACAGATTTCTGAACAAACTACCATTTTAGTACATTGTTTCTATGACACACTGAGGAAACAAAAACTTATCTGTATGCAGATACAGAATCTGAAACCCTTCCTTATGTCTTGGTAGGTATAGATCAAACAGCCATTACCAGAAACGTAACCTATCCCTGCTTCTACAGCTACCCCAAAATTTCATAAAGACATTCTTAAGATCTTGATAAGTTTCCAAATTATTAACTCTTGTGGTGCTTCATCTTGCCATAATTACTTTATCACAGCTTCCCAAGCTACATTCATCATTCTAATTGCAGGGTAGACATTGGACCTCAGAAAAGATTTCAGAACAACAAAAAAAAAATCAGAGAATGCTTCTCTCTGTTTTATGATTGTATATAAATGTTAATTGTCATTTGGAGTTATGAAAACTTTGAGAAATTATAGGAAAGAAAGATCAGTGAGAGTGACATTAAATCCGATTTATTAAACTGTAGAGGTTGAATAGTTTTTACTGTGTCTCAGCATGAATACACTTATGACTTTATAGAACCCACTAAGACCCCAACTTTGTCTCTAGCCTCCACAAAAAGTGAGGCTTTGTAGGACGTTCAGTAATCTCCACAGCTCATCTGGCTGAAAATCACCCAAAGGCAGTCTTTTTCTTCACATGGAGCATCCAGGATACTACATTAAAACAGAGAAAATGTTTGAAGAAGGAGTCACTTTCTAGAATTTTATTGTTGTTATTGTTCATTTACATTTTAGACAGTAAATTTTAAAAGTCCTGTCTTTTCATGTATTATTCATTTGGCCTACCATGCTGAGAAAATTTCATTTATATCGGTCTGGAATTTCTTCCTGGAAAAAATCTGTACATATTCAGAACAATGTTCTCTTTAGTTTACTATATTATTTGAATATTTAAAATATATTTTTAAATGTTTAATCAACAATTAGCAACTGAAGATGTTCTTGGCCACATAACATGGAAATGTACTCAATAAGACCTTTGAACTTGAGAACAAGTGGACTTTGGACTGAGTTATTTTGTTAAAGATTCATATTCATTTTAATGAAATAACTTCTGAGCAAGTATGTAAATTTTTAACTCAAATGAGTAATGAAGAAGTGAATTTTAAAATTTGCTGCTAAAGCTGTTTCTTCAGGAGGAGCATATTTGGTCTGTTCAGGCAAGGATCTGAAATACAGTATAAAGAGAAGAAAAGCAGGTACTGTTCATACTCCAGAAAAGACAGCTGGAAGTCATTTGAAATTTAGAACTACTGGCATACATGGTGCATCCATTAGGTATTCCTGTTAGTCAGCACATTCTGACAATCATCCCTACACAAGGAATTTGGACAAATAAATGATAAAGACCTGCTGAAGGGGAAAAATAAAAAAGTACTGTTGAGTATATAGTGTTTCTGAAAGTTTTAGATTCCAAAAGTGTCTTTTCAAATATCTGTGGAGCCTTAAGAAAAATGAGTTGGAAAATTGTTAGTTTTTTACTCCAAAAAAGAGTGTTTTGGAATGGGAAAAAAATCAGCAAGGCACTCAAGCATATGGCTAAGTTTGGTGCCATTTACAAGGAAGCTGGAAAAGAATAAAAAGGAAAAAGTGAAAATGAGTATGGATGTTTTGTTACAAATATGAGGAAATTAAGTCAATGAATGATCAAGGCATTGTAAGGCTCAAAAGGAGATCCAGGTTTCTCCTGATTTTTGTAATTGCTAAGTGGTTCCTCATCTTCAGTGGGGATTTGGTATCTTTCATTTGCTTGTTGGTTTTGGCACTTTTTTGTCCTCTTCACCAGAACTAGCTTAAGCAGTGTAGGCTGGTGCAATCACATTCACATGGTTATGTATCTGCATGCTCTGGACATCAGTTTTTATGGACAGGACTGCAGTCTTGCTCATCAGAGTCAGGAGGACTAAAAAAAGGACCTCTTCCTCTCCTTCCCTCTCTCCAGGTCAGCCAGCGTGATGCATGCACCCATGCCAAATACCTAGGACACACAGCCCCTGCACTTCAGACAAAGTTTCGTCCTCTATTTCTGCATTCCGAGATCTAAAGTGGGACTGAGAAACTCTTTTCCACAAGTGTCACTCTTCTGATGCAATGAGTGATGGGAATTGCTCTGGAGAGAACTCAGGCTTCTCTCCTGGCTTCCAGGATCTAAGTGCAGGTCTTCAGCTCTAGCACAGGGTTCACTAGGGTTTTCCCTGTTGTTGAGCAAGAGATACTCCGGAGCATCTTATAGGGAGAAAGCTAAGCAACAAGAAACAAGTAATGGAGCTATTCAAGAAAAAGAAACAGAATTTAGGTAGGAATTAAATTTTGATCACTTTCCTCTTTCATTTTTTATAGTGCATTGGAAGACTCTGTAAATGCTCTTGCTTTGATAGTTGCATTCCTTACAGGTTCACAGGTTATTCCAAGTTGGAAGGGACCATCAGGATCATCTAGTCCAACTCCCAAGTGAACGTCCACCCAGGGATCAGGCCCGCAAGCGTGGAACCACAGGCACCATGCTCCATCCATCCAAGCCTCCCACCATCTAGACCACGTCACTGAGCTCCTCACTGAGTCTTCTCTTAAACACGTGCAGGTGGCGACTGCACCACCTCCCTGGACAGACCATTCCGATGAGAGATCACTCTCTCTGGAAAAAACCTCTTCCTAACATCCAGCCTAAACCTCATGACCAATAAGTAGGAAATGTGCTGCTGCATGTGTAGCATGTCACCGTGGTAATTAAAGATAACGGTAGTGAGGATTGTGCATGGATGCAGTACCTGGAATACACCGAAAGGCAGGGTAACTGACATTCACAATGCTGCTTTATTTACTTACACTCCTACCATAGGCTTAAAAGAAAAACAAAACACATCGTTACTTTTACAGCTCCAGAAGGAGGCTGCAGCAGAGCATTTGCAATGGTTACTTTGCACAGATCTTCTGAACCAAGGACAAGATTCCTTGTGGGCCTTGTTAATGGTTCTGACACCAGTTCTCAACCAACCTGAAGCCCAGGAAACCCCTTCTCCCAAATGCCTCTTAAACAGTGAAATGCATAGTAATGAAAAAGCAAAAGATTTTTTAAGATGTCTAAACTTGTAAACCAAGTCAGCCTGACCTTGGGATGGAGCCAGAACTTCAGTCTTCCACAGCTAGTCAGTGTTTGTTCTGTTGTCCAGCACCGTGGCTCCGGATAGGACAGAGTTTCATAGCTTCTGATGTTGGAAAACCCTAATATTAATATTGGACTAAAGTGACTTGACTACAGAAAATTTTCTTCTGAAGGATATATGCAAGAACAACACTTAGGTGTTAATATCAAAACAGTAGAAGATTTTATTCAGTTCTCAATTGAATAAAATCTTTTATTTGACTGGAAAATGATTGCGTTGTTGAGACATCACAAAACAGTGAATTTCAAAATTAAGAGTTATTTCTCTATTAAACAGAAAAGTATTGACTTTTAAAATATCTAATTGTTACCTTTAACTTTTCATCATTTTTTAATTGAAAATAATTATTTGAAATTGAATTAGACATATGAAATGTTTCAGCTGAGCCAAATCTGTAACTTTTGTTGGAAAACAAAAATCTGGATAGGAAGTCTTGTTGATCTCAGCCTATGCCTGTCTCTTCACAAAATATTGACTGAATGAATAATAAACCATTCAGCTTAAATACATATCAAGCCCTCACATTTGAGGCTTCAAAAACTATGGCAGAAGTTTAGAAAATATCATATTTGCAGGGTTTTTTCCCCTTGAAATAGGATAATCTGAAACAGCTATGTAATTTTTTCCCTTTTACTATTCTCTGTTTTCTTTTTCTTTTTAAATTACCTCATCTTTTCATACTTCAGAACTGCAACTTTTAAGGTTCTTTCTTGGAAGGCTTAGATCAATTCTTACTTTTATTTAAAACAGCAAATAAAGCTGTAAGAAATTTAATATTAACAAAACCATACTGACATGAACAAAACAGAGCTCATAGCATTAATGGAATGTCATAATGAAGTTTAAGGTATTTGGATTCCATTTGAGAAGGCTCTAGCCTTTTGGATGTGTATACATTCTCCCCCTTTTAATCACATATACGTAGAAAACACCTAGGTTAGGTCACAATAAGTCAGGAATAACCAGCTTATGAAGACACATTCAAATATTCATGCAATGCATGTTGCAATCAACGGGGACTCCCAAACATGCATTTCCATATGCCTGTGCTAAGCAATTCAAACACTAAAACTTGCAAACATCTTCTTCTTGAAGCCTCTGGCAGTACTCCATCTTGTACTCAAATATCAGAGACCTGCAGCTTCTTGGAGCCACAGTCCAACTAATATTTTAAGTGTCTTCATCTACCACACCTCGAGTATTGTATCCTGTTCTGGGCCCCTCATCTCAAGAAAGATGCTGAGGTGCTGGAACGAGTTCAGAGAAGGGCAACTAGGATGGTAAAGGGGCTGGAAGACAAGTCCTGTGAGGAGAGGCTGAAGGAGCTGGGTCTGTTTAGCCTAGAAAAGAGAAGGTTTGGGGTGACCTTATTGCTATCTATAACTATCTGAAAGGAGGTTGTAGTCAGGCAGGGGCTGGTCTTTTCTCCATGGTCTCTGGGGACAGGATGAGAGGTCATAGTCTTAAGCTTCAGCAGGGAAAGTTTAGACGTGATATTAGGAAAAGGTTTTTTACAGAAAGAGTGGTCCAGATTTGGAATGGGTTGCTCGCAGAGGTGGTTGACTTGTCAACCCTGGAAGTGTTTAAGGGTATGTTGGATGAGGAGTTGAGTGATATGATCTAGATGTAGATGATAGGTTGGTTGGATTATAGGTTGGACTAGATGACCTTCAAGGTCCTTTCCAGCCTTCTGTGATATTGTGATACTTTGAAATTTGAGTTCACTGAAGTCACTGGGTATCTTCCCATTACTGAGATCCCGCTACTGATGAGCAGGTGAAATGCACATGATACTGAATTCAGTCTCAGAAACAGGCATCAAAAGAGATGTTGTCTCCTAGAATAAATTGTGCTGGACTATATGAATTAATTCACAGTAACATCTCTAAAAGAATACCTGTATATACACACACGCATCAAGAAGAGATGTTTTTGTTCCTCGAAGTTCATAATCGTTTTTATTCCTTCTGTGTGAGGTGTGTTAGACACAACACTCTTTAAAAAAGAATCTAATTGCAGTAATTCATTCAGTAAGACTAGACTCAAAGAACGTTTGAATACCATTTTGTTTATCAATCCACTCCTTATGATAAACTACTTTATCTTAGCTTACACAAAGTATGTTTTGCTGTTTTTCATAATTTTTAAAAATTAAATAAAACAGTACAAGATTTCCACATGCGATAGATAGGAAGGTTGTTCCTGCATAACACCTGTGTCCAGTGTGAACTGGTAAATGACCTGCTCTCCATGATAACAGATCTGAAGGAAGAGGTGGAAAGGCTGAGAAACAATCAAAATAATCCAAGGGAAGTAGAATTGAGGGACTGTTCACTTCCAACCTTTGGATACTCTTGGGAGCCAGAGCATCCATATGCACCTCACATTCCTCAACACGAGGTAGAAGAAAGAAACCTCGAGGATGAGGGGGAGTGGGAACAGGTCTCATCCCGTGGGGGTAAGGCATCCCTCTGCTGTCCACCACCACCTTTTCAGATGTCACCCTATGAGTTACCCCTACAGAACAGGTTTGGGGTTCTGGATATTGGGAATCAGGAGGATGACACGGAAGGAGGCACACAGCCTAGTAAATCACTAGGATCTACCTCTTCCATCAAACCAATCAGAACCTCTAGTGTCAAGAAGAAAAGGAGGGTAGTGGTTGTTGGGGACTCACTTCTGAGGAGAACAGAAGGGCCTACCTGTTGACCGGACCCATCCCACAGGGAAGACTGCTGCCTCCCTGGGGGCCGGGTACGGGATATTGCTGAGAGGTTGCCAAAACTAATTCAACCTTCAGACTATTACCCCCTACTGATCATCCAGGCTGGTAGTGACGAGATTAATGAGAGGGAAACCAGAG
>WEKX01017133.1:58163-71943 GCA_013390025.1 Pitta sordida
AATGGAGAGGGATTTAGGTGTAATGATTGACAGAAAACTCAATATGAGCCAGCAGTGTGCCTAGGTGGCTAAGAAGGCCAATGGCATCCTGGCCTGTATTAGGAACAATGTGGTCAGTCGGACTAGGGAAGTTATCCTTCCCCTGTTCTCGGCGCTGGTCAGACCACATCTTGAGTACTGTGTGCAGTTCTGGGTTCCCCAGTTTAAGCAGGATGTTGAGCTGCCTGAGATGGTCCAGAGAAGGGCGACAAGGATGGTGGACTGCAGGACATGCCCTATGGGCAGCAGCTACAGGAACTGGTGTTGTTCAGCCTGGAGAAGAGGAGGCTCAGAGGTGACCTAATTGCTGTTTACAACTACCTGAGGGGAGGTTGCAGTCAGGTGGGTGAGGATCTCTTCTCTCAGGCTGACAACACCAGAACAAGAGGACATGGTCTTAAGCTACACCAGGGGAGGTTTAGACTGAATGTTAGGAAGAGGTTTTTCCCAGAGAGAGTGATCACTCATTGGAATGGTCTTCCCAGGGAGGTAGTGGAGTCACCATCCCTGGAGGTGTTTAAGAGAAGACTCGATGACATGGTGACTTGGTCTAGTAGGTGGGGAGTTGGACTAGATGATCCTGAGGGTCCCTTCCAACTCGGAATAACCTGTGAACATCAATGGAGAATATACGAATTTTACTACCTTATCTAAATACAAATTTTCTTTAAAGAAACATTCCAGTTCTTTTCTGCACTCTCCACAGCTGGAAAATTTTCAGGACATCAGCTATTAAGAAATCATGAACTTGTAATGAGAATCCGTAGACAATCACTGTATTTACTGTACAAGGTGGTCTGTGTTCGCAGTCCAGACAAATTCCATGGAGAGATAGTGAACAACTAGTAAAGGCTGACAAAAATCTTTAGATAATTTTTACATAACAACAAGAAATTCTGCAAGGTTTTCTTTACCATTGAGCTGGTCTTTGCTACAGCCTCACCAGTCCAATCAGCTACTGCCACTAGAAATGCTACTTTTCTCCTAATATATTAAAAATTACTAAACTGTTCCACTAATACAATTTTTTTTGCAAATAAAGAGGACAAACTACAAAACATTAAATTGTATTTGTTACTGAACTTCCTTTTCATTCTTTCTGGTGTCCGGAGATGTGTAGGAAAAGGCAGATAAGGACCTAAAGTTTACTCACTGTGGATGCACAGGTGCTTACTGGAAGGTCCTCTGTTTCTGGTACACATCTAGATAGGCTGAGAGATATCCCATTTCCTCACATTTAAATGGAGAAAACAGCCTCAATTTAACTGCTTCTTAACTCCCTACTGGGAAAAGTTGTTATACAGAGTCATTTGTCAGCAGAAGAAAGGGTAATTTGAGTGAAGTTTTTGTCTCCAAAGGTATTTAACACTGTTATCAGAGAACTTTTAAGAGGAAAAAATATATTGATCACAGCCTCTGCAGCTGAGGGAAGACCCCTTTGCATCGTCTAAAACTCTGGTCTATGTAATATTTTAGTGCTTTAAGAAAGGCAGGATTTCTTCATTTCCCCTCCTTCCAGGTGCTTCAAAGTAAAATATAATTTTATGTATTTTCAACATTTGATAGGGATCTGATTCCTAATAATAGAATACATACTTCATTTGAATTGTCTTAAGCCACATACTAACAGTAGGAAGTTCTCAACTTTTTGACTGTCAGTCCCTCACATGTACTAATCTAACTCCTAGTGTTGGCACCTTAGAGTTATCAGATGAAAGTCAAACCAGAATGATTGAGAACATTTTGATTAGCTCTGAAAACTTTTGCATACTATTTCATATGTCTAGACAAATTCTTCAAAGCCTATTAAGAAAAACAGAAATTGTTCTATAAATTTCAAATATGCATGAAACCTTGTGGCTAACCAATAATAACCACCTGTATCAGCTAGAAGTAAAGACCTAGTTAACATAGTTGTTGCCATAAGCCTTTAATCAAATTTCTGCTGTAGTAGCTGAAATATGACCAGCTACCTGCCCCAAACAAAAAAGTAGTCTTTGGTGTGCTCAGGAAAATAGAGAGTGAAACTGTGAAAAAAGATATTAATCTTAAATGAGTATAGAAGTGTCTGGCCATATCTGGAACAAAATGACTGTGGATGAAAACAACTGTGATAGTTGCAAATCAGGTAACAGCTCAAACTGATCAGACAGACAACCAGCGGAGTATTTTTCTACCCAATCCTATATCTGACAAAACCTGTGAGTGAATGCTAGGATCTTCCCAGGAGTTTCTGATGACTTTGGTCGGGAACCCACAGCTCTGCATCCACATCCAGGACTCCTTCTCCGACCTTTGAAGGGGTCTGAGATGAGGCAAAGGGCTCAGCAAACCCAATGTTACTGTGCCAGGATGAAGTACAGGATGTCAAGAGCCATTATGCTGACTTGACCGACTTCATTCTAGGACTGTGCTGTCTCATGTAGAACAAGGCAGTCATAGAAGAAACTATTATGCTAAACTGTCGAGTTTCTTTCCCTTATTGCACTGTCTCCACTAAAAGACAGGAAGGCCAGTGACCCCTAAAACTGCATGTATCTGTTTACCCATTCTGGTACCTAAATCCAAACAGAAGAAATATATTAACCTGCCTGGAGAGTGCAGATTTTTCACTGACAACTTTACATCCATGTTGGCCAAGTATCACTTCAGGGCAAGGAGAACTGATAATCAGTAGATAAGCAGTGACAGATGACATGGACTCCACACTTGGAGAAGGAGGAGAGACAACTTTATTATGCTGTTCTGCAACAGTCTTCAATGTATTCTTTAAACAAGATGACCGTAAACCATTCTCAGTGATTGGACACCATAGTTCCTCAAGGAAAACAAAAGGCACAGGAGTGGTCAGTGGCCGACTCCTGTCACTGCAGGATGGATCTGCCGAAGAGGGTGAGGGGTGGGAGCAGGTGGCAACGGATCCGCAGTTGGCAGCATGTCTGCCAGACTGGTAGATGGCAGTGGTGAGGCATATGGCTGCAGATGATACACTTCCACATTCATGTCCAGTGCAGATTGAGTGACATCATTGGCTTCCATCACAGCTGGAGTGAAGCCAGCTGCTTATGGTGCAGTTAGAACCATGCCAAAGGCTGCAGCTGTGGTGCCAGGCCCCCTCCAAGCTGTGTGTCCAGTGGCTTCTGGCCCAAGATCTGAAACAAACTCAGACTCATGTGAGTTGGGGCGTTTGAGTGGTGGATTTAAAAAATCAGAATAAACATGCACCAGAACCGTGTGAGGCAGTCTGATCAGCACCTCCAGCACTCTCTTCCGCATGCCTGCCCATTTGTGAGTGTGTAGTACACAGATTCGGTGATAACTGCTCCGTCAAGAGATACCATAAATCAAAGAAAGAAAGAATTTCATTGGCTTGTCGTGGCTGCAAAGATCACATCGTGGCATAAACCAATGCTTTTCTGTCTGTGGCAAGTTTATCTCCCATGGCCTCACCATTCACCTGTCCTCCCTGCAGGTGATTCATATACCGGTAACCTGCTTCCTTTCAGCATCTGCTTGTCCATCTGGCAAAGCCCACTGCTGCCAGCGCAAGACAGCATACATAAATGACGTCACAGAGGCGCCATTTTCAGCGATGGATGACATGGACTCCACACTGTGAGAAGAAGTAGAGATAACATTATTATGCTGTGTGTGACCTTTTATAACAAGTTACCCTCATTACACCAATAGGGCTAAAACTTTCCCACTGTGCTCAAACATGTAGGTTTCCAACTTCCACAGCTGCCCTGGCACTTCCTCACAGCTGTGGTCATCCTCTTATCAGCCCTTTGCTGTTTGTAGTTGACTTTTCCCAAGGCTTGTAACACCAGGTGCAGCTTTTAAGTCTGTCTACCACAATAGAAATAGCACATTTGTTGCAGTTGTTTGGAATGTTGGGAGACCCTGATTATGAGGTGAAAGAACAACCATTGTTTGCTTCTAATCATTCTCTGTTAGGCCAGCAAAAGACTTGTCACAAATATCTGGAGTACTTGAGGTTAAGATGCACAGGTAATATTTTATCTGACCTTACATGTCTTGTTGAGGTTTAAGTGATAACATACATTGCTTTATTTTCATCATACACTTTTTACATCACTAGAGAAAGAGAAAAATTCTTAGACTGCACAGGTTCTTATATACTCATTGAGGGCCTAAAAGAAAAAAAAAGAGAGATGAGTACACTTTCTAGCAGAATTAATCCCAAGTACGCAGAAATAAAACACAGACAGAAAGCCAGATTAGTTGACAGACGTTCTGCCAACACGTTGTCACCAACTGCAGGCCTAGCTGAAGCAGCCTGCACTCAGTTTCAGGTGGTGAAATGCTTCCTTCTTACCCTGCTGACCCTGGATGGTCTCTGTTAACTGTAATGTAGGTAAGTGCTACTATTCACTTTTTGATATTTTCTCCCTTGATGACACTATTATGGATACACCAAGAAAAAAACAAAAAAGGAAGAGGTCCATAAATAAGTAATTTTTTGCAGCTTCATCTTTGTCATCGTATATTCCTGTGCTCATTTATCTTCATGAAATACTCACAGACAAGAAAAGATTGGACCAATATTACTCAAATCAACCTTTATATTCATAAATTGGTCCCTGTTCATTCTCTTTTCTGAGAATGACTGGCTTAATTTTGATTCTTTTTAATCTGTGACTAAATGTTTTAAAGTAAATCCAATGTAATTGCTGTTCCTCTGAAATAAGGTGTGAAAAAGGATGTTTTTTTGGCGTTACTTTATTTTCATTATATAAATTTACACTTAAAGTTTTGTTGGTGTAACATTCTCAAGCAGCAAAGCCTTTGGGGACTTCCTGTCTCTCTTGCTCTGCCTTCTGTTTTCTTTTTCTTCTCAAGGTTAATAGTATGATTAGCCAAAGGCAATCATTTATTCCTCTCTTATTATTCCAAGGAAGTTTTTAACAAGTCATAGATTAGGTGTTAGATTATTGAAGGCTATAAAGAAGACATGCAAATAGTCAAGCATGTACCTGTGACTGATATAGAACTGCGCTAGCCAAACATACATATTTTGAAGTTTCCCCTGGCTTAAACTGCATGGGTAGCATGATTTAGAGGCATTGTCCTCATCCATTAAGGTCTTCTTTGCACAGCTACTAACTCTCTGACTTTTTAATTGCTCTTCAAAGGACTCCAGCAGCGTGCTGGGCACACCAAGCAAACTCAGCAAAATCAGTGCAAGAGATCAGTTATCAAGCAAGTAACAACGTTCCCCAGGAGAAAGCTAGTGTCCTGACTGAAGAGGTCATGAAGTGAGGTTGTTTTGTTTGGAAACAGTGAGCTCCTTGGTGAAAATGGGAGGAGAGTCCAAAATAAATTCCCTGAGGCAGAAGCTGGAGAATTTAGGAAGTGGCAGCATTTGCACAGAAGAGCTAAAAATGAGAATGCTTCAGAAACAGTATATTCTTTCCCCTTGCTTTTGCTCTAGGAGAGATAAGAATAGGAACTAGAGGAGAACAAGGAGGAGTCTAAAGCCTTTTTATCACTGCGACCAAAATCTCTATTTACCAAGGGGATAAAGACTTGAGGAGGACCTGGCTGTCCCCTGCACAAGTGAGATTTTGGACACAGGAAAGAGATTCACAAAAGTAATGTGACCACCCCGCCGCTTCATCCCCCTGTCCCAAACCCCAAACCTTCTTGAATAAGCTAGACTGAGGTGGGCACCTTGTACCTCTCTTTTGAGGGTAAGAGGCACCAGTTGACATGGGTTGGGAGACCTTAATGACCATTCGGTTCCAACCCCTCCTCCAGTGGACAGGGATACTTGTCAATAAACCAGATTGCACAGAGCTCCGGCCAGTCTGGTCTCAAAACTTCCAAGGGTAAGGTAACCGCAACTCTTCTGAATGAACAACTTCAGTCTGAATGGTTTGGAAGCCAACAGCTAGGCAGAGGTATCAGCTGAGGCCCAAAGAAAAAAGAGGACAGACAGCTCTAAAATGGAGCAGCAGGAAGGAATTAGTGTTTCTGGAAGCAACCTGGGTAAGGCTTGTTTGGGATGTATCGCCTGCACTAACAAGGCAGGGCTTGCCCCTGATACTCTAAGTTTGGTACTCAACAGCACTGTCAGTGCAGTGCCTAGCTGAGCATCTAGTAACATGGAGATGGGCACCAAGAGGCTTTTCTCAGGAGATGGAACAAAATACGTCTGTTTAATATCCTCCTCATTTCAAAAGCACGAGTTACTTCCAGGAAATACTTCAGTATAACCCTTACCTCTAGGTTGCTAGCCAAGGGTCAGATCATGAAAATAAACATATTACACATGCAAATTCAGTCTGTCCAGACCTTGCTTTCAGATCCCAGTCAGACGCTTTGTTCTACTTTTCCCCAGAAAGAAGCAGTGTTGCAACTGAAATACATGAGACCATTTAATTTTACCTAAGGAGTTCCTTCAGCCCTGAGTGAACCCTAAGTGCTAGTTTTGGGACCACAAGCAAAAGATTTGTTTATGACAAGACTAAGTGCCGGGTTCTTCACTTTGGACATAACAACCCCTTCCATCGCTATCGACTGGAGGAGGAGTGGCTGGAGAGTGGTGAAATGGAGAGGCATTTAGGTGTAATGATTGACAGAAAACTCAGTATGAGCCAGCAGTGTGCNGTGAGCATGTTAGCACATATGAATCTTCTACCTGCCTGTTGATTTGGCCTAAAATATGGAATTAATAGTCTTCAATTAGTGAGTCTAATATGTATCATTCTGCTTTAGTCTTGAAACTCTCTAGTTGGGAAGTGGAGTATCCTATGGCTTTGCTAGAGCCAGCCAGTATACCCTGAACAGAAGTCAGTAAACGGCCCCTAACCTAACTGCTGCAGACTGGCTTAGGACTGGCTAGGCCTGAAAACCTGGACATAGTACATGTCATAATACATTCATTTCCAAAATGGGAGGAGTTTAGAAGGCATCAAGAGGTCATTTATTTTACCTACTGGCATCAGGGAAATATGAGACCTACCTAAATCTCTCAGAATTGTTTCTCTAGAATGTCTGCTCCCTTTATGGGGTAAGGTCTCTTCTTTCAGAGGCAGCTGAACATGCAAAACAGGATTTTCAAATCAAAGTCACATGGTAGAAGTCGGAATTAAAGGGGATAGCTATTGAATGGAAACAGTGCCTATAACGGTACCAAAAATACATGTAGATGTTTAATTCATGTATATGTTTAATGTAGCATATATGTTAATTTTTTAATTTAAGAGGGAATGCTACAAAACTCAGAGCTCATATGAAACAACACTTTCTACATTGCACTCTTCTGCAAAAAGTTGCTGAACTTTCAGCTGATCTAATCCTTCCTAACTGTATCCCCTTTCCCTGTGCTGTGAACGAATAATTAGCATGCTGGTCTCAGGCCAGGAGCTGAGCAGCCCTGCTCACCTCAGCAAGGCCGTCTGTCCGGTTGTGGCCTCGACAACCATCATAGGGGACGTCTGCTTCTTACATCATTGGGGCTGCAAGTGCATATTCAGCCATTCCATACATTACAGCAGATACGGGTCAACTGCAGTGCCTGCAAAACAGCCTAATTCCTCTTCTCTGACTTCATACACTCTGTTTGGAAAAGATCTATTGAAGACCAATGTAAAATAGCTATTAGAGAAGACTGCATATTGAGACAAATTATTTTTTAAGACCAAATATTACAAATATTTTGGAATGCATTCAGCCTTGTAAAACTCTTAAGATTTTGGTAAGATTCTTTGAAACTTGTGTTACACATGCATTTCACAGTAGTATCTTGATTTTAATACGAGCTGCAAAAGTCTATTTACCAGAATAACTTTTAGTCTCCATGTCTTTATGGCTTCAGTAACGTACTTGACTTCATGTGCAAAACTGAGCATATACAGGAATGCTTCTCAGTCTTGGCCTTAAATATCACACTGCTGGATATGCACCCCCTTTGAAGACTTGGCTTTAGTATTGATGATTGTTTCGCTTATAACAGAAAGAACAGTCCAAAATCTGACCAATAGACTATGAACTTAAGAGAAAATACATGCCAAGGATCTAGGGAAAGAAAAACAAAAATTTTATTACAAAAATATTCCAAAAATATGCACTAATTTTACAGCCAACAAAAAAAGCTCATTCTTTGTCATAGATGGAAGAAAAACTGATTAAAAATGCCAGATTTCTCAATCAAATTATTTTTTATTATAACTCATCAGCACAGTGATTCACACATTTCTGAATATATAATGATGTTCTGAACAGTTCTTAATAGAAATCTTTGCAAATAATAATTAAATATTCAAGACTGTTTCTGAAATCTGGAGAAAACAAAATCAGTTAAAAATACAATACAAATCCCAATATAGTCGTTTAGTTACCTCCAGTAACTGGTCTGAACAGCTTTATAAATAGATATTGGGCACATTGTATTTTACTAATTTCCCTACCAAGAAGAACATTTTTTAGCCTGAATTTTTCCTTTTTCTTCTTTTATAAAAAAATTAATTCCTACACAGAGTTTTTCATGGTACAGAATTTACTCCTTAAGCAACATACTCAGAACCTACAAATGTGTTGTTCTAGCACAGGTGAAGGCTGGCCTCTCATTCACTAAGAATGTGTCTTGGTTAGAGAAAAGAGCACAAACCAGGTCTCTGCAGCAGACAGACTTTGAAAGAGCTGTCTTTCTCAGGTATAACTACTATTTGAGAAACAATAAAAAGTAGATGAATAAAAAACCTCTCAAATGATAGTGTGCATGTTCCTAATCCCTGTCAGGACAAAGTCAGTCAGGTGAGATGAGGCCATAACAACCCCATGCACCGCTATCGGCTGGGGGAGGAGTGGCTCGAGACTAGTGAAGTGGAGAGAGACTTAGGTGTACTGATCGATAGGAAACTCAATATGAGCCAGCAGTGTGCCCAGGTGGCTAAGAAGGCCACTGGCATCCTGACCTGCATCAGGAACAGTGTGGTCAGTCGGTCCAGGGAGGTTGTCCTTCCCCTGTACACAGNCCAACTCATAATATTCTGTGATTCTGTGATTCTGTGAAGTTTACTTTGAAAGTTACTTTAACTTAAGCTCAGCTGTTTGGCTTTGTCCAGGAAGAAAAAGAGACAGTACTCACTTGGATCAGTGAGCACTAAGGAACAATTTAAAAATACTGTCCTTCAGCTACTTGCTACCATGTTTCATCTGCAACATGTTATTGACAGTAACAATATAGAAGGATTAATGAATCACATGAGAATGAAACTTTGATAAAACACCCATCATTGGATCTGTATTTTACAAGAATACTGTGCTTCATATGTGTTCACTGAGCAAGGCTATGACATTGGTAGATAAAGACAGAGCTTTCTATCTCTAAAAACCTGCATGTTTCCCATTGTTATGTTGTCATGAAGGTCTGTTTCATGTTGCCTACCAATATTTTTTTCCAATTGTGAGGTTTGTGATTTAATGAGATCTTCCAGAGTCTTCTTGATCTATGTAAATAGCTTGCACTCTCATTTAATGCACTTGGAATCAAAGCAAATTTTTGACGTATCAGACAGAAGAGCTTTTAAATTGTATTCAGTTTTTAAAATTACACAAATCCTTTGCCAACAAGAAATTACAAAATAATATGGACTGAACTTGTAACACTCTTGAAGTCTCTGGGATTTTGTCACTGATGTTAATGAGGACAGACTTTCACCTAAAAATTGTATAATCAGTGTTAAATTGTCTTTGAAGCTCTTGAACCATCCCACATTTCAGATTACAATGATATATATCTGTAATCACTTTTATTGTAAGTCATATCTTCAAGTGTATAAATACAGTTGTATTTTCCTCTAAACAAACCATCCACATCTGGACAATGAAAGCTCAGAGCAAATTCCAGGCAGAGTACTATGGATTTCTCCCAGTCACCAAAATGAAATACGTACTTTTTTTTCTGTGTAAGTATTCTATGCCTTTTCAAAATAATCAAACAAAACTGAAAGAGTTCTGGAAGAGAACTGCTTTGTTTCTCAGTACATTCCCTACTACACTTTTGTCTGTCTATGTTTGGAAAGCAAGGGAAAAAGGGAAATTTGGAAAGTCTGATTTTCTGACAGTCCTCACTGTAACTTGCAGTCTGAATCTCAGGAAGACATATAATAATTTTTTGGGGGGTAGAATTTGTTCTGCTGAAATTTAACGATCAAACTCAGACCAAAAAATCAAGCTCAAAACTGGCAGCTGCCTCTACTAAACAGCCAAGTGGTCTTATCCTTTAGATAGGTAAATCATTTACCTTTCGGTAGAGCCTCTCATTTAGACCAGGGAAAAGACTCATCCTCACCATCATCAGTGTGAGACTCCATACAAAAAATTCATGGGATGAAGTGTAGACATTTATAATGTTGATGTTGTCTCAGGTTGGCATGATATAATATGATATGTGTGGTAAATGCATCTTAGTATTTTTTTTTGTATTTCATATTGTTGTTTTAAAACAGCACTGTCTGTAGCACTCTTTTTCCCCCCACACCTCCTTCTCTTACAACAGATCTCATATTCCCTTTTTTCCTCCAGGAGAAAAAGGTGGATCGGGGTAGGGGTAAAACCAGGCAAGTTGGCATTTCTGACCAGTTTTAGGGCAGGGAACCACCTCTCTGCCCTTCCATAAAGTTCTCTCTCTCTCTCTCATGAGAGGAAAAGTCTTTCATGACCCTTTCCCATGTGAGATCTCAACCCAGGGACGACAGCTCTTCCATTCTCTGTTGCCTGAGAGTCGCAGCACAGGATGCAGTCTTCTAAGCACTGACTGCTACTTCATATATGAGCCCATCCCAAAGTACATGGTTCAGATCCTACCACAATGCAATTCTGTCACAAAGCGTCTGTCCAAAGGATCTCTGCTGAGCTCTCAGCTCCGGCTCCATGTTTCTGGGCTCTTAAGATATCTGCAGCTTCCCAGGTTGATCCTCCATCTTCAGCATGGCCTCAGGTAGATTCTGCATCACTGGTTTCTCTCTCTCTCTTCCATAGGTTTGCAGGCAGACAGTCTGCTTCACTATGGTCTATTCTATGAGCAGCAACGAGATGCCTGGAGCCCTATTCCTACCCCTTCTCTGGCTGGCCTAGTCATGCCTTCATAGCTCTCAGCTTCTCTCTGGCTCTGGTCCAGCCATCTACTTTTCTGTTACTGTTTTTTTTTTCCTTTCTCCAATATGTTATTCACAGAGGTATCTCTATCTCTATCTCCTCATGACCTTGATGTCCATGGCAGTGACGGAGGCCCAGGCAGGAGCTGTTAACCCCCTCGGTGCCAGAGGAAAAACCCAAACTAGGAGAGATATCTACATCTGAAAGTAAGTTGTCTAAATTTTCTTTACAGTCACTAGAGAGAAATAAGAATTTCTAAGATATGAGTCACCTCATCCTACTGGAAATGCCTAAAATATCTCATAATAATTGTGCCTGAGAAGTGCTTGTTTCTAGCCAGTGATTATAAAGGAAACATTGAATACCTAGCTCAGATGTAAGCATCTGTATGGTTGATGTTTAAACTTGCTGAGACAAATCTAATTTCATTTCATTTCATGACAAGTCAAGTCTATGATTATGGAATGTTTAAAGGATCACACCAAAACCTGCAAGAAGCACAGCTAGAAGGAATTCTTGCTGCACTGGACATGTTTGCTCCCAGCTGCAGCACAGAGCTATGACATGAAGGACCCAGACAGCCAACACAACAGCCGGACAGTGGATTGTGGCTCAGGATGAGCATCACTTGCAGCAAGCAAAAGGAGAAAAGTGCCAATTCTTCATCATTACTGTAAGAGCAACAGGAAGTGTGATGGGGTGTGGACATGAGAGTGAAAAGAAGGATTACCATCATCAGTACAGGAAACATGATTATCAGTGTGCACAATAGATTATTAGCAGGAGAAGATGGAAAATGCTTCTGGCAAGATGACAAATGGGAAAATAGACAAAGAGCTTTATGAACCTCTAGAGCTGAGTTCTGAGCAAAATCTGCTATTACGAAGAAGTAAACAAAAATATTCTAAACTATGGAGGGGAAAGAAAAAGATTTCTAGATTGATTAGATAATATAGAAACTGTAGAATGACAAAGCAGTCTAAACTATTTTAAGTGTAAGAAAGAAACAAATGATGAAATTCACTTCTCAGCAGAAATATGAAGTGTTACCTGAACAAGAGCAAGTAAATAAAAAGTAAAGTAAGAACTAGATTGGACAAGTACGTAAGTGGATGATGAAAGGGAGAATTTAATTTTATTCCTCAACATTTTATTGAGGAATCATGAGGAGCTTGTTCACTAATGACAAGACTGAGAAGACACTGGTGATTTTTATACTACAGAGGTAGGAACACAAAAAATTATTTTTTTTAAATTATGAGATTTCAAATGGGAGAAATTATGCTAAAATGTGTAAAAAAAAGGATTTAAAAAGAAGGATAATATTATAGACAATATGGGGAGAAGAGGTATATAAAGAAATACAGAGAATAAAACAAGAACATCACTAAAGAAAGACAATGAAGTGAACTTGTTGAACAAAATATTGTGGTCTTGTCTGGGAGAAGTATGCTGTGTTTGGAAGAAACACTATTTCCCTCCTTCCAGCATCTTAGATTTCTGATGTTAGCAAGTGACAGACAAGTCAGACAAAAATCTCCATCATATTTCCTGTTGTTCTAGATATATTTCTTCGTATTTACTCCTTGAACCTGACATGCAATTCTTTACTCCAACTTTTCAGCACATTTTAAGTATTTGCTAGTAAAACTGTGCAGGCAATTATGGTAGAGAGGCTTTATGAAGTGTGACCCTGAAGTGGAAGTCCTCAGAATGTTTTTTAACATAAAACAAATTATTTCAAATCAAGACACTAGTGTTTTCAAAATGTCATTTTAATTGGTTTGTTGTCTCCTGGTTCCTTGCCCTTAGAAATGTGTTTGAGAAAAATTTCCTCTCTTCATTGTTTTCTATAAACATAAAGCACAAGTGTTTAAGTAGTAAATTTCTTTGATACACACTGTACAAGGATAAAAGAGTAGGAGAGTTAGAAGACACTAGTTTGAGTGGGAGAAAGATTAGTCACTACCATGAGATAAAATTAAGTTTGTTCTTACATAGGTTTGTCATATGTTTCACTTCTTCAGCATCAAGGCTGATGACTCAGTATTTGTTTATAAAAGGTGTTCATTGTCATATAATACCTGACAGTCATCAAAGATGACTTACATGATATGTGCCTACTTTTCATAGCTCTCTAAGAAGATTGCTGAAATTCCTGCATGATCAGGTAGAGGTAATTATTCCTCCTGTGATATTGTCTTTGAGTCATCACTCTTCACAGCTTTGTGATGAGAAATTAATAGTTTCTTCCAAATTCTCAAAAAAATCCCACATTTTTTGAGCAGAAATAAGGGGGGAAATGTGCAATTGGACCTATCTAACAAGAATGTAGATCCATATTTCTCTTTCAAGAATCAGACATAATGGCTCAGAAACTTTTGTTTTCCATATCTATGAATCAATGTAAAAGATGTGGTAGTTGGAAGCTTTCTGGGAGGCAGTGATCATGAAATTATCAAATTTTCAATAAATAGCAGAATAAGGAGGGGGGCCAAAAATACATCCAAATTGGATTTCCCTAGGGCAGATTTTGGTTTATTCATGGAACTGATTAGCATGGTGCCCAGGACAGCTGGGTGTACTTCAAGTATGAATTCTTGAAGGCACAAAA
>WEKX01017136.1:0-60587 GCA_013390025.1 Pitta sordida
AGAAGCTATGTTCCTCAATATCTTTTAGCACTATCTTGCTCTCTTATCAGAATGAAGAGCTGCTCAGCATTTGTACATATCTCCCTCTTAATCAGCTGCTTCTTAACAGCAGGACAGGGTCCGCACAGTTGTGTTTTCTATTTATCTCAGAAACCTTGGTGATATTATATTGCTGGTCATTATCCAGTTATCAAAATTGTTTGTAAGTTGGTATTCTGCTCTCTTCCTGGAATAATTCATGAGAGATTCAAGTATCTTTCCTGCTGCTCCCATGAATTTCTGGGGCGTTATTTGATTAAAGACCTTCCAAAGAGAAAAAAAGAACTTAATTCAGTGATACAGTTTTACAAAACCAGGTACTCAAGAGTTTTCACTTGATCTCTTTTTATTTAACAAGATCTTAGTAGGTAACTCTCTTGGTCCCTTCCTTGTAAAACTCACATATACTATTTTTTCTTTTATTCTTTTGTGGATTTCTTTTGGACTCTTTGGCTGCAAAAAGGGAATGATTGTGGAAATCTATAACTCCTCACCTGTAGGGAATTATTTGCCATATTTTAACAAGTTCTTTATTTTTTCTTCTAAATAAATATGGAGGTTTGTCAGCTTTGTGTGTAGATGGAATGATGTCTGTTTTGATTTTAAAGCATCCCTGCATCAAAATAACATGATCTTGGGCAGTTTTCTCTGAAATCAGGCTGTGACTTTCGTTACTTTAAATCTGTAGCTTTTGAGTTCTGAAAATGAAATGTCAGTCTTATTTCAAGGTATAAGGCCGCACCCCCTAAACTCCTGCTCTGGAGTATGTTACTTTTTTTTCCAGTTAATATTTAATGTTGACATCAGAAAAGGAAGTACAAAATTTAACTGAATATGTTTTGGCATCTTTAATGAAACCATGAAAGATGGTGTAAAACCTGAAATATTTGATAGCTATAAATGGGTGAAACTATCAATGAATAATATGCTCCTGCTCTAAATAACTGTTAAGTGTTAAATAGTAGGAAACTTATGTGAGGACATAAAAAAACAAAGTTGAAGCCCGTTGCAAATCTTTTAAACTTTAAGAGACTTTGCTTAAGGAGATTTTTCTTTGTTTTTGATTTTTCAGCCATTCCTCTAGGAATTATAGTTGTACGAGGAGACTGTGACTTAGAGACTTGTCGTATGTACATTGACCGTCTACAGGAGGTGAGGATTTAGTGAATTCAGATATCATTTACTAATCCTTTTTATGCTTTTTTTCAATTCTGAGTGCAGAGGTCTAATAGCTGGAACAACCATATATCAAGAGTATTGCAATTTGCCTACCATAGAAAACAAAATTCTAAAATATGATTCTAAGATATGACAATAAAAGTACTGAAAAATATTTCCTAAACAGTAAATTAAAAATCTTACTGATTCCTTTTAAATGATAACAGAGTTGATGTGGATGGATGTATTTACTTCTCCTTGCTTTAGAGTGGAATACCAAGACTTTCCACATACCTTGCTGAAGTCACATAAATTCTGGAATAGAACATGTGTTACATGAGGATAAACACTGTGGTATTTTAGTGGATCTAGTTGTGCAAATGTCGTTCTCCAATGCTGTCATGGGGTAGTCTGAGACACCCCTAAACACCACAATTATCTAGATATTTTCAAATATGCAGAAATGTATGTTCATGCAGCTAATAATACTTTTGCTATTATGTATTGTCTTGAACTCCTCACCTCATGAGAATTCACACTACAATGCAGTCTGGATAATGGAGACTCCAAATGTCTCATTACCCAAGTGATTTTAAGAGTGTATGCTTTTAGTGATAAAACTAATTGATTTTCATTATAGTTTCTGATTATTTTTAATCTCTTAGTGATATCTTCCAATAACATCTACAAGTGCGAAGACATTACATAGGTTTATATATAATTGGTCTAATTTTCCTGGGAACAATGAACCTCATCCCTTCCATTGGACTCTTTTGGAGCCAGTGACTTCATGTGGGCTTTGGAATTCTGCACTTGCAGTCTTGAGTATGAGCCTTAGTATTCAGACTTCCACTTCTTTGCACTTCTGAACATTCAGACCTGAGGTGTGACTGTTACTATCAGACATAAAACCACACTGTAAGGTGCATGCCTGTAAGGTGAAGTGAAAGATGCCTATTTGAAGTATGCAGTATGGAAAGCTACAATGAAATAATTGTGATGATTTTCCTTATCAGATTACAAATGTCATCTCACGGGGAGTTCAGGCAGTTTAATAGGCAGTATTGGGGGCCGAGCAGTTGTATAACTCTGGAGGAAGCACAGCTTCTCCAGTTCAACCAGTTCTGGTTGAATTACCCATAATGATTGTGGAGGAACTATGTTTCTTGTGTGCTTCTTTTATGTTTGTGCTTGATTTGACTCAGACCCATTTGCTGGGAATAGAGGTGCCAAGGTTTCCTGCCCTCTAACAACTTCTATGATGCCTGGGGCAATGGTCTGTAGGCCAGGCTCTTTGGTAGACTATGTCATGAGCTATTGCTATTTCACAAAGTCTTTATTAAAATTAGATTCCTGAACCCTGCTAAATATCATGATCATTCTGATATGACCTCCTTGGAGTGAGGTTGTCTTAAAACAGGGAGAACTGCCAGTGGCTTTCTTTAGTGCATTAATCACTCAGAAATATTTGCAAAAAGGACTTAGATTTTTAACAGTTTCATTCAATTTTTACTGATATTCTCAATCTTGATAGTTGTCACGGAACAAATAGATTTGTAGCATGGTAAAGATCCATTAACATACTGCAACTACATTCTTAAAACTATTTCTATGCATTTGGTAAAAAAACCCATAAACTTTAAGTGAACTTTTCATATCTATTCTGTGTTTGTTTCATATGCATGAAACCAGTGAGAAATATTTGCAAAATATTTTGTGTGCCCCCAAGCACTTCTGATAGTAGCACTGCCAGTAGTTCTTGTGGCTTTAATATTTTTCATTACTGTTGTGTCTTTCATTCTCCTGCTAGGACCTACAGTCGGTAACTTCTACTACACAGAGAGTTCATTACCAGGTAAGTTAAGCTCTCCTTTTAGTAACAGAACAAAAAGAGGCTTAACCATGTGAACTGCACTCTTTGCGTTTGAACCAGTATGTTCTTGGGTTAAATACCCATATGTTAGATGAAGTTCTGATTATCATTTACCCTTAAGTGTTGAAAGCTCATTCTGATTTCTCTTGGATAATCCTTTTACTTAAAAGCCTTACAGAATCACTGTTAAAACTAGTACAGCATGATGTTGTGAGTGCAATACCAGTATCACAGAATCAGTAAGGTTGGAAAAGACCATCGAGATCATCAAGTCCAACCTATCACCTATTATCTAATCTAGCCAAACCTGTTGCCATCCNTCAAATTTCTAACAATTTCTATGCAGTACCTTGCGTGTTGAAGCGAATGAGAGAAAGTGTCCTGTAGAATAAATGACAAAGGGAAAACTCCTTCTCTGTCTGAGAAACTGAACAATAATATGTTAGGTTGCATAGCTGTAGCAATAAAGTCTATCAGAAAAAATGACCTTCCCTCTTAATAATTCTACACATACATATTTATCATGATCTATGAGGTAATTTTTTAATCTATCTTGGGTACACATTTTCAGCATGAGATAAACAAGTTTTAGAATTGGGCTCTTTTTGCATTTTACAACTTTATTCTACAATTTATGCAATAAAGAACTTGCCTTCACAGTTGGAAGTATTGTGGCATATTGCTCTCAGTGAAATAATGCATTGCAAAGTGCTTAAATTGGAAGTAAACTAACTCAGACTACTCACTCCTGAAATGATCTGAAATCAGCATGGTCAGTTGACATAGCGCTTAGGATCGCAAGCTTGCATGGTGTTGATAGCATTTTTCCTACATTTAACAATACAGGTCTTGTTTTATCAGCAGGAATGAGTTCACTGGGAAAGCATACGGAGATCCAATTGTGGATCCAGGAATCAATTGTGGTGAAATTGCAGATAATTTCTTGGGTGTTAATGATTATCGGGGTGGTGCAGAATTCCAGTTTCTCGTGAACGCCTGTAGATGCGCTGACTGCAGACACTATAAGAAAATGCATTTTGGCATGTTTTCCTGGAGCTGCCTTCTTCGTATCACTTCATGGCTTGTTTCTTCATTTTCCTGTCCAATGTTAAACTCATATTTTTGACATTTCCATCAATCATTGCCCTGGAACGGAGTCTTAGAGCTGTATTAGTGTCTAGCAAATTGACTAGTAAACCAGCATGTATGGTTCTGTTCCACTCATTATAATTTAACCTAAGTGGCTGCTGACTGCTCCATGAGTAGGAAAATGCCCGAGGTAAAATGAAGAACTAAATCTGCTTATATGTGGAGGTCTAAAAGAGAGTATACAATGTTGAAAATCAGCTCCATACTTGGCTCCAGCCTCTGCAGTTATAGCAGTCTATAAATTAGTTGCCTAGCCATCTTCTCTGGCGCACAGCAGTGCGAAATCCCTAACATACCATCCATTTTTTATTATGCTACATTTTGAATGCACCCTTCTCTGTGTTTTGTCTTCAGAGCTTGTTTGTCCTGTATTCTTCAAACATTTTTTTTTTGGTTTTTTTGCACAGTGGGTCATTTCAGTAAACTCTCTTGTTAGGTTAATATGAAGTTTGTTCCATATTGGTATCCCTCTACATATTACAGAAATGGGAAAAAGCAGGAGGATTAAGGGCATGAATTAGGTGCTTGAAGTGATGGAACTGTCTTCATACCTCACTAATAAGGTGTCATGGGTACTTTTAGGTCTCATAAATGCAGTCCTCTTGTGTGATTCCTCTGCAGCTCAAAACATGGGAAGTCAGCAGAAATATTAGCAAGCCCAGGTGCAAATGAGAAAAATTATACTAGATTTGTTTCCCATTCTGTTTTGTTTCTCTAATGAGTTTAATGGTCATACAATATCATTCTCATGGGCCTGAGATTGCAAGGTCTACAGTTGAACTGTAAGGAAGTTTTGGAAGAAGGATATCCCAATATGCAATTTGTACCATGAATTTACGTTTACCATTTTCCCACCATTATATACTCTATGAATTTTTGCTAATGTCTCCTTTTTTCGTATAAACTACTTTTTACTGTACACCATTACTAGGTGATTTCTTCCTTCTGTGCTTTGTATAGCTGTCCTCTCCTTTCCACACAGCTCTATTAGCCCTTCTTAGAGAAAGAAAAGGTGTATTTTAAATGTGATTCTACGAAACCACTGAGATGTGCTACTTGGTCCCCACGTGCACATATAGTTCACTTTTTGGAGTGTTATGTTGTCTTTGTCTCCATCTCTTATTTAATGCACACAGTCTGGAGACAATAATCTGTACGTGAGGGCAAGGTTTATGGAATCAAGTAAAATCCTCCCTGTTGCTACTAATTTTTCTTTTCTTGCCATGTGACTTGGTATACTAGTGTGTAGTCTGCCCTCTGAAAGAGGAGTAAAGTTTAATCTTGAGCCAATATGTGCCTGAGTTTACATAATTTGGAGATTTACTGATGGTACTGCTTAAGATGTAAATAAGGATAGAATCTGTCTATGGAAATTTCGTGTGTGTGTCTGAGTTCCATGAGCACGTTATTGTGCTTTTCCCTCAGTAAATATATTTGTGTTTAAATGTTATATCCCAGTGGCCTTAGGGAGTTGGCTAACCATCCACTGGCAATATGGATCAGAGTCATGATCACACTCTGCTCTCTTGAGATCCCTTTTGCCCCTCCAGCTCAGTGAGAGCTAAAAATGCATGGGGTAGGCTCTTTGAGTCATTAGTGAGTACAGGTCAGGAAGATGGTCTTCTTTCCTACCCTGTCATTTAGTTTTGTTCCTGAAATAACATCTGTCAGCTCTCCAGGAGCAGGTCTTTTTAGCTGGAATGGGAACATGTTGATGTAGGATGTCTGTTTGTTTGACTGGTGGTGGTCCTCACACCTGCGCTCTCTGTATCCTGGGTGCAGGGGATAAGATGGTTTTTACCTCAGTGTGCATTTGGGACAGAGCAGAGATAGGCCAAGTGGGGAATTGCTTTGAGTGGCAGATTGGTAGAGGAGGGAAAGTGTGTAAAACTACTGAGCTGGAGTAAAGAAAGGTGACAGATACTGTCAGACACACTTGGGAAGGGTCCTGTGCAGGGCTGAGAGTTGGACTCAATGATCACTGTGGTCCCTTCCAACTCAGCATATTCTGTGATTCTGTGACAGCACATAAGGAGCAAATATAGCAATTACAGAATCACAGAATCACAGAATATTATGAGTTGGAAGGGACCCACAAGGATCATCTAGTCCAACTCACCATCTAACACCCGTACAGAGACCGAGAGCACATCCCAGAGCGTAACACCAACCTAGATGCCTCACAGGCTAGCAGGCCACTTCGAGCCGGAAGGGGCCCAGGGTCATCCAGCCCTACACCCCCCAGCTAGACCATGTCACTAAGCTCCTCGTCCAGTCTTCTCTTAAACACCTCCAGGGATGGCGACTCCACCACCTCCCTGGGCAGCCCATTCCAATATGCAATTACTCTCTCTGTGAAAAACCACTTCCTAACGTTAAGATTAAACCTCCCCTGGCGTAGCTTGAGGCCGTGCCCTCTCGTTCTGGTGTCGTCAACCTGGAAAAAGAGGTCTACACCCATCTGGCTGCAACCTCCCCGCAGGTAGTTGTAAACAGCAATGAGGTCCCCTCTGAGCCTCCTCTTTTCCAGACTGAACAGTCCCAGTTCCTGTAGTCGCTCCTCGTAGGGCGTGCCCTCCAGTCCCTTCACCATCCTCATTGCCCTTCTCTGCACCCTCTCAAGCAGCTCAACATCCCTCTTAAACTGGGGAGCCCAGAACTGCACACAGTACTCAAGATGAGGTCTGACCAGCGCTGTGTACAGGATTAGAGTTTGTGGCTGCTGTTTGATACAGATGTGTGTCTTTGACCTCTTTTACCTCCCTCTCTTCCTGTGTCTCCACAAATAAGGGGGCGCTGTAGACAGATGAGAAAGCTGTTGATGCAGAGCTTTTTGGTATTTTTGGGGGGGGATAGCTGAAGATGTGGCTGAAGCTAATCACATTCGCTTACTCTTTTCTATGATTGCAGTCAAACCCTGGTATCATGGAAAAGAAAATCCAGTGGATTTGGGTTATGTAGCTTTTGCATGTTATACAATGTCAGTAGAGCAAAATAAAAAAGCAAAGTCTATGGAATAATCCTTTTTTGAGGAAAAAACCAGTTTTGTTTTGTTTTTTATTTTAATGTAATTTCCCTCCCCTATGTAGGACCAGGAAACCTCTTTCCCCAGAGTACTTTCTGTTCAGAGGCTTTCTCCTAGATGGTGCTTCCTAGATGGTAAGTGCATTTCCCTTCTCTTGTGCGTGACATGCTGCTTGCTTCTGGTGTGCATATGAAAGATAGTTCATCTGAGAGTATTACTGTGAAGGGGTAACTGTTCCTTCTTGTTACACCGAGCAGCTAAAAAAGGAGCCAAGTGTCCCCCTTTCCCCTCTAAAATAATGAAACAGGCCCTTCATCTAGCAATCAAAATTTCTGTTGTAGCTTTTTCACCCCAAGAAGATATATTTCCCAGGGATGTTAGTTTGGCATATGTGTCTCTGCTGTGATGAGCAGATTTAGGGCATGGCATTACTTGAACTCAGAGTGTGGTCAGTCATGGCAGCACGCTGCAGCTGGTAAGGCTGTGTTCTTCACTCTTGATTTTCTGTAAATTCTACAGTCTTTAAGCACTATTGTGTTTAAGTGATGGAAATGTACCTCCCTTTCATTGTAATGCTGAAAAGTTACATTACTTCATGTAATTCTCTGGAGAGCTGCACTTGTATTTGACCCAGACTTATCTGGGCTTTACATCAGGCTCCAGAGCACAGGAATTAGCAGCTGAAATGGAAGGCATCTGTTTTTACAAAAGCTTCAGCGTGGGGAGACCTAATTTTGTAATATTCTAAACAAAACCAAATTCTCCTTGGCAATTCCTAATCACTCTTCCTTGTCTTTCATGAGGGAAATTGATAAAAAACATATTGAGAATCTGTTTGGGTTTTGGAGGAAGCTGGCTGAGTAGATGCAGTCAGATTTTATCTTCAGTGTTTGATATTCCCTTGCAGTGCCAAAACCTACAAGGATGCATCACTGCGCTGCTGTGTCAAAATTCCAGAGTGAATGAACCTGATTTCACTCACCCAATGAAATGCAAAGCAGATACAAAAAAATTGCATCTGATTAAGCACATTGTAGATGATAAAATACTTTTGGATTAGTTGTATAATTTATTTGGCAGTGACAAAATTCATATTATGTACTTTATTTAGTGGATCTCCCCTATTTTCAAGTGATTTTCATGAGTAGCATAATTTTTCCTTGAAAATATTGGTAATTCAGAGTGAATATCTGTGGCCATGCATGTGATTTACAAAGAGCTCTCAAGCATGTTATTGTTCTTTAGATTCAAAATTTGAATTAATCCTATTAGACCCATCAATTTCATTATATGCTTGCCATCTCCTCATCAGAACAATATAGTTTTTTCTGTCACGTATTTTAATGTAATCAATTTTTCTGACAAGCTGAAGTTAATTTCATACATTTTTGTAATATTTATTTCAAGTTAATATTTTCAATGACTGCTGTTTCATTAAAAAGCCTCACCTTTAAATTCACCATTTAATGGGATAGGAATATCATAGGATCATAGAATGTTAAGGGTTGGAAGGGACATTAAAGATCACCTAGTCCCAACCCTCCTAGACATTCGCAGGGACACTTCCCACTAGACTAGGTTGCTCAAGACCTGGCTTTGAACACTACCAGGGTTGGGGCATCCACAACCTCCCTGGGTAACCTATTGCAGTATCTCACCCCCCTCACAGTAAAGAATTTCTTCCTAATATCCAGCTGTAATTTCCCCTCTTTGAATTTGTACCTATTACTCCTTGTCCTATCACTACAATTTCTAATGAGGAGTCCCTGTCTGGCTTGCCTGTAGGTCCTCTTCAGATACTGGAAGATTGCTATGAGGTCTTCATGCAACCTTCTCTTCTCCAAGCTGAACAGCCCTAACTCTCTCAGCCTGTCTTTGTAGGGGAGGTGCTCCAGTCCTCTTATTAACTTTATGGCCCTGCTCTGGACTTGCTCTAAGAGTTCCATGTCCTCCTTTTGCTAGGGACACCAGAACCTTATGCAGTGGTTCAGGTGGGGTCTTAGAAGAATAGAACAGAATAGAGGGAGAACCACCTCTTTGACCTGTTGGCCACATTCCTTTTGATACAGCCCAGGACACTTTTGGCTTTCTGGGCTGCGAGTGCAAACTGCTGCCTCATGTTGAGTTTTTCATCACTGCCAAGTCCTTCTCTGCAGGGCTGCTCTCAATCACTTCTTCACTCAACCTCTAGGTTTGACTGGAATTGCCATGATGCAGGTATAGGAGCTTTGTTGAACTTCATGAGGTTCCCATGGCCCCCCCTCTCAAACCTGTCAAGGACCCTCTGGATGGCATCCTTTCCCTCCAGCACCACACAGCTTGGTGTCATCAGTGAACTTGCTGAGGGTGCACAACTGTCCATGTTGCTGACAAAGATGTTGAACAGTATTGTTCCCAGTCCTGAACCCTAATTGACACCACTCATATGGACTTAATGAATTATTTAGATTATACTGTTGTGGAGCCACTACTGTGGAGCTTCACTGACAGAGGAGTTGTCTGACATGGTAGTGGTATTAGTGCAGCCCATATTGTCCATGGAGTTCTGCTCAGGCTATTTTCTTCACTATGGCTCTGTTGTTTTTCTGTCTTGCAGCCACTTCTGCTGATCGTTTTTACCGCATTGACAGATCTCAGGTAAATCTTTATTCAGTTACTGTTTCTATAGATTTTGTTATTTTTTGCAAAGCCACGTCAAATGCAGCTTGAAGTCAATTATCTGTCCTACCTACTGTGTATTCCAAAATGTTACTAATGTCTCATAAGAAACAGAAAAAATTCTGGACCATTTTTCAGTTAATGTAATTCACATTGTTCCAATGATGTCTTTTATTTGCTGGCCATCTGCCCTTCTATTTACTACCAATTTGATAGATCAGAATTTTTTGCACTGATATCTTTATTAAGTCTTATTAAGGACAACGGTCTAAGATGCCATGATGTGGCACCAGTGTATTTGCATTTGTCTTTACACTGATGATTTTAGGTGCCACAAGTCTTGATCCCATTGCGTGTGTGCAATGAAATCTCTGTGGAAGTTAGTGATGTTACAATTTGAGACTTAGGAAGAGAGCTGTATTCAAATATTCTCAAGGAACCCCAAAACAATGTGCAGGTCTGCTGGATTCAAATCTATGGCATAGATCTGACCATCTGAATATATTTTCTTGAGGACATTGAAAATTTTACAGGGCTTTTCGTGTTTCTGATTTGTAGCCAGAACAAGCCAATTACTGGCTCAGCACAAGTGCAAGTTCTTGATTTCACACAGTGGTCATTTGTATCTGGTTCCCCTGAGAACTGTGTAAGATGTTTATGAATCACATGAACACATTACTGTTTCTTAGCAAAAACAGCTGGTACTTTTATTTAAGTAGATGGAGCTGTGACTTTAGTTCAGACTTCCCAGGTTCAGTGCCTGCATGTAGCCACCATGGGAATTCTTTATACACATGTTGTATTGCTTTCATGCTATACTTTAACATTTGGAAGGAAAGGATTAAGAAGTTGCAGATTAAATTGAGCAGTGTGACCCTGTTTGGCTAATTCTGTGCTTCTGTGGCAATAACTAAGAGCAAGGACTAAGAAAGAGACCTTTGGCAATGGAGATGTGAAACCAGAATGTACAAGCAGTGGAGGTTTGGAAGAGTACCCCCAAACAATGAAAAGTTCTGTCAGCCATCATTGAAAGAGAGACCTCAGGTCTTCATTTTTAAATGCAAACCTCATCTTCTTGTGTAGACCTCCAGTTTTCATACAAATTACATAGTCATTGAGCATCAGCCTTATAAGTGTTGCTGTGAGTGTGAAACTTACTCATTGAAAGTATTTTTTGTCTTAATATCAATGAAATATTTATTGGTGACTTCTGTTACATTGGTGTTAATGTGATTGTATGAGTATGCACTTAAATAAATACACAGGGTCCATTGAATGCATTACAGAAACCCTGCTGTACACCCAGCTGGTTCTAGGGCAGCTGGAAGCTCTGAGAGATCAGTGATGCTGCAGGTTCATGGTATTCATTTGTTGATTGTATCACTCCAACAGGAACATTTGCACTTTGTGACAGAAATTTCGCAGGACGAGATTTTTATTCTGGACCCAGAGATGGTAATGTCACAGCAGACGGGGACGCCACCAGGAATGCCTGATCTGGTAGTGGAGCAGGCCTCTGGGTGAGTGCTGCTAGAATCTGACTTTCACCAGTTGTATTAGAAATGAACATTTCTTTCTAATTCCCTTTTCTGAAGGATTTTGTGATGTGGAAGGGCAGATATTAGGTGGGGAGCTAGCGGCAGGAACAAATCCAGCCATGGTAATGACAGAAGGGCAGTAGCACAACATTACTCCATTAGGTATCCTGAAGTACACAGCAGGAATAATGGTCTTTGGCACCTTTTAACATCCCTGTGACTATATGCCCTGCCATAAATGCCTAAAGACTTGCAAACTCCTTCTCTGCATGCTTAGGGTCCTGATACCGCTGTATGAGGCTCTGAGCCCTTTGTATCTATAAATGGTGGTGAAGTGTGTGTTTCTTATCCTCTCAACAGATCAGAAATGCTTCTATTCGTCTTTAGGAACATTCTTGTATTCTTAGTGACTCTAATAAATTTTAACTTGCTGTGGCCTGAAAAATGCTGGGAACCAGTAAACGTAAGACAGCTTTAAAGTGGAGCACACAATAATTTCTGAGTGGTGAATGCCTTTCTCTTCCTTTTTCTATCCATAGAATATCAGATCGGTGGAACCCCGCAGTTCGAAAGAGGATGCTGAGTGACAGTGGCCTTGGCAAGATTTCCCCCCACTACGAGGTACCTGACAAACAAAAGGACGCCAGCCAGACACATATGCTGCAGTAAGAGCCCTCTGCGTTTCTATGCCTGATGACGCACTGTCACTGTCACCAGACACTTCTTATTCTTCCTTTAAGCTTAATGAATTGTGCAGACATGCTGAAATTACAGAAATCTTTTTGCGACTTCTCTCTTTCTCCTCCCTTCTGTTCTTCCTCTTTCTCCATTATTATATGTTCTTGCCTTTGTTTCTTTCTCTGTGGCACCCTGCACTCTTAATTAACCTAGACCCAGGTTTTCAAAAGAAAGTATGTTGTTTTGGATGCTTGCTGTTCCAGCTAAGGAAATCTCCTTGGCTGCTGGTCAGGAGAAAGATTAAAGTGTTCACCCTCACAATAGATCTGAGGCGATATGACAAAGCAGAAACCTCTGGAGCTGCTGCTTATTGTCAAAGATATAGGCAATAGATTTCGTATAATCTTGAACCACATAAGATATCTAAACAATAGTTTTCTTTCTGATTATTTCCCCCTGCAAGAGATTTCTACCAGCATGATCCTAGTTACTGTTCAGGTTTGTAGAAAAACATCTCTTATTCTGCTTGCCTGTTTTAGAAGCAGTTCTCAACTTTTTGGTCATTTCACTTCAGATTTTCAAAACCATCAGTAGATCTATAATCACTACCAAAGTTTAAATAGGAAACATCTGTCAGAACTCGGTTGGCAGGTTTGAAAGATTCCAGTGTTTTGGGTTGTTTTTTTCCGCCCCAAGTATATACGTAATATTTGTGTAAATCACTTCTGCTCTGTGTTTCTAGTTTTACTGTAGCAACATCCCAATGGACAGGTTTTAAAACTTAGTATAGAAAAATTAGGAGTAGTGATCATGTGATCCTTCCTTCAGATTTTCTTTCTGTCTGGATGTGTGTGGAAGGGGGCTGCGAGTTGCCTATAGGGCAGGCAGAGCCTACAGGTCCAGGACCGATGCCATGTGGTTGGCAGGCTGTGTCGCCATGTGGCTGCAAACTGGAAACTATCCAGCAAACTGGAAACTGCTGTCAGAAGGAGATGTCATGGTAAGACAGGGCAATCTAGGTAACACTGCTAGGAGACACTCACCTGTTTTCCTCCCATTACTTTGAGGGATTCTGTATCAGTTCTTGGTGCTCTTTGCAATGTGAAGAATGGTGAATTCAGGTTCACTTTTCCTCAGACTCAAAATTTGGAGCTGGCAAAACTGTGAGAAAAATGAGGCTTAGACACTTTTAGGCAGTGTGGAGACATGGTGAAGACATGTGGACTAATTTCTAATTGATAAGAGGAATGATTTTATTTACAACAGCAGGACTGGGAATGTTTGTTTAGCTGTAACAATTACATTTGATGGATATATTAAGAACAAAGGAAGTCAGTAGCATTGCCCAAAGTGAATATGTCACTGCCTACTCTAAGGAATTATTTTCTTTACAGCTTTTCTAAACTTCAATTGCTTGTGCAGAAATTTTTCATGGTAGGGCTCCATCTTTGACAGATTTTTTTTTCTTTTAGTAAAAGCTTTAACAAAAAAAAATCAGCTCTTTCTAAAGAAAAGATTTGTGGCAAGTGTGTTCCTTTAAATTACTTTATTTCAAATAAATAAACAAACCCAGTGTTTGTTACCTGAGATGTTTTAGTGCTGGTGGTAGTATGAACTTCATTGGAATAAAGTTTTGGAGACTTGACATTTAATAAAATGTCATCATAATACCAGGGAGATGTCTTTCACTGTCTGGAAAATTACCCCTGCATTTGCTCTGCTGATGAGGTTATTCATGCGCTTTGAAGACACCTCAGGTTCAAGAGGCTTGCTTTCAAAAGTTCCTGTCTGTACATGCTTGTGGAGGATTTATGCTCCTCTGACCTTTATTTAGGCTGCAGGCCTGCCCACTGGGCTGAGAGAAGTGGGGCTGAGGTGCTTGCCAGCTGATCTCCGGCAGCAAGGAGAAAAGGGATGCAGTAGCCATGGTCAAATGGAGATGGGTCAGGAAGAGGTGTATGAGGGAACAAGGAAAAGAGATTGCAAGAGCCGAAGGAGTAGAAACAAAAAGGGACTCTGTGCAGGAAATTGGGGAACAGAGTTAGAGAATGGGAGCTGTTAGTTAAGAGCACAGAGGACATGCAGATGTCTGAAAATCAGAATGGGAATAATGATATGTCCCCCTCAAACTGGGGGTACAAATAGGTAACACATCAGTGGAAGAGGCTGGGGCATGAGGAAAGGATCTGTGGCTGTTCCTCACCAGAATCTGTAATTCTGAGTTTATGCAGATTATTCATTATATGAGTGGGCAAGCTCTGAATTATGTTCAGACACTGCCTCATTTGCTGCCCTGATGGAAGGTGTATAGTAAATGAGTCAGAGGATCACAGTGCAGAAGTCAAGGTATTATTACAGTTAAGGCAGTTGAATACCGCTCTGGAGTTCTGGCATCTCCTTTCAACAGCCCTGATAGTATTTCTGCATTATGAAGATTTATAACAAACTTTTCGCAAATGACCTGTGAACAATGGGTTCCTCATTCTATGCATGTCCACTGTGAAGTAGGTTTAGTTCCTGAGAGGCCAAAACAAGAAGAGTTTGAGAGTGAAGGGCTGCAAACTGAGAAATACGCTTTATGTTGCCTCAGGTTGTAATACTAAAATTAACGGAAAGTTTATGCCTGCTTTCCCAGCAGCAGAATTCAGATAATATTGCAACCTCACCTTAGAGGAGCAGAGTGAGCGTTAATTTCATGGCCATGAGAAACTGGGGTACTATGGGGAGACTCTGTCAGAGATGCTTAGCAAGGAATTGATCATTTTGGATTCTGGGATGTCTTGGTATTGTGGAAAAAATGAATCTTGAGGCTGTGTACTGTATATATATAAGGATATAATGGAGGTCTCTATTTAAATACTGAGAAGAAAGTAAAGGGTGGCAATGTAATTAAGGTTTGCCATAACATTTAAGTGCAACAGGGATGGGATATGATGCTCAAGACAACATGAGCTCTGACATTTCCAAGCTGTTGGATGTTTGACTTTCCAACCTAAATGGCATTTAAATGAAGAAAAAAACCCAAAAAGTGCTTTAGAGAGCACTATTATGTTTTGGCAGCTGAAGGAGCTCACAGGTACTTTTATCCTATGATAAAATGGGGCAGTGAGTTGTGAATGACCTCATGGCATTTGCTATTGACCATATATTTCTGTTCCTATTTGTGTTTGTCACCCTGTTATGTGTTGAGAGCTGGAAAATTAAATAAAGTAAAAACCAAAACAGCATACAAAGGTGAAAAGGTGACTATACCTTGGTAGTCGTTTAATTTATGAATTTTAATTGAAGTCATTAATTTTCCCATTGTTTGGGCAGTAACAGGCACTTTTCTAGCATCTGTCCAGCTGTGATGGTAGTGTGTTTCCAAAGCTGCTAGCTCTATTGTCTGTATCGAGTGCATGGCTCGTGAAGGGTGGGTGAAGGTTGGCCAGAACGCCATCTGGTCTTGTCAGGGAGAGGAAGAAAACATGCCTGTAGGTGCTGGAAGATGGCTGCAGCCCTTTACACTAAATAGACATTAATTAGCTGGTAATACCATCCAGGCATTGCTTTATGAGGCAATAATAACCTAGTTCCTCAGAGGGAAGAAGAAAAAGGCTAAATGCCAAGTGTTTTAACTCAGCCACAAGAATCAGATCATTGCCCAGGAAATCAGTGTGACAGTGCAGATGTTACAAGGTGGTTTAGGGTAATTTTTGAAGAGAAATCTTTATGTAGTACAAGATGAGAAGAGCATCAGGGATACAAGTTTGAATGTAGAAAGGAGAATAAATGTTCATTTAGGAAAGTTGACAAAATGTAAAGAGATGACGCAGAACATGCTAGGGAGGAATCACCGAGTGACAGTGAAGCTTTAAAATTTCAAAGGTTGGTAAAGACTTGAAAAATCCAAGGCTTTTTCGCAAAACTCAGCATCAGCTCCTAAGTAGGCAGAGTAGTCTGCCCAGGTGTTTTTGACAGCAAAATCTGAATTAATTTCCTGGTTCAGATTTAGTTCAAGCTACATTGATAAGACTAATCCACAAGTGAAGTGTGTATGTTTTAATCAGTAATTTGTATTTGTACACTTGTACAAATTACTTTCCATTGTCCAGATGAGGCTCCATAAGTACTGACTGCTTTCAGACAAATCTTATCTTAGTGAAGGCATAAATCACCATCTCACCTTTACAGTACACTCCTGTGTAGTCCTTATAATAGACCATAACAGAGCACAATGTCTGGTTTTGATCAACTCTCCTTTTTCTCTTCTAGTGTCTTAGATACTTCTACAAACAGCCTACTGGACATCATTCTCATCATTAGTGGAGGATGAGAAAAGGTTTAACTAAAGCAACTCTCTTTCTCTCACTAGAAAATTGAAGCCAAAAAGAAGGGGCTGTTAGTGAAAGGGAAGACGCAGACTCGAAGGAGAGGGAAAGGGGTGTAAAGAGGATTGAAAATGATTCAGGAAAAGGTGAACATGGATAAAATAAGGAAAGAACTTTGAAGGAAGAAAAGAAAAATAAATTGTTAGAATATACCAAGTGGCTAAGAATTTTTTTGAAGGGAAAGAAAATTCTCTAAGTGACACTGAGTCCAAAAAGTGCATTTTGGTGCGGGGTCTGGTAATGTATTTTTAAAGCTCTTACTGTTGTCAGCATGATGCAATAATTACAATTTTACACACATCTGAGACAGGGGCTACGGTTTATCCACTATTAGGAAAAGCTTTTTTCAGTTGATGTAAATATTCCCTTACCCCCTCTTATGGAGAATTACTTGACAAAGATGATATCTGTTAATTTTTTACACTGTAGTGCACAGGTGCAGTAAATAATAAATGCCAGGTATTTTATGCTTCTATTGTGAGTGCTTGTTCTCTTTATATGCTTCAAGTTTTTAGCCACCTTCTCTGGTTGTAGAGATTTTAGGTGGGGAAAAAAAGGCAATAATTATTGGTTTTCTTTGGAATTCTACCTTGAAGATATGTACCTGTGATTCTGCCAAAGTAGGATTGTGCCATATTTCATTCCTTTATATGTAACAACGAAAATCTCGCTGAATTTTGGCATTATTTAAATTCAAGTTTCTTGCCATCTCGAAAAAAAAATTTAAAAAATCAGCCTGACAAACAATAGGAAAGCTCTTAAAAATAGTGCAGTTTGACTGAATAAAGGAGTGTATTTTCTCTGAGAAATCTGTTTTTAAAATCAAACCCTTCCAGAAATAGATTGCATCTGTTTTTTGTTGGGTTTTTTTTCTTCTCTATAGCCAGTTCAGTAATGAGCTACTCAAAACCAGGATAGTTATTTTTATTTTGCGGTATAATCATTGAATACAAGAACAATCTGCATTGCAGGCAGAGATAATTCTCAGTGAAATTCATGCTCTCTTCATATAAGCAAAGTCTTGCTTAATGCCCTATACTGCTTTGTAGCCTGTGGGCTTTCAAAAATTTCTGTATAGACAGCTACTGCTGTTGGTATCTGTTACTATTTAGAAGCTAATTTGAATATCCAGCTTTCACAGTTTTTCTAAAAGAAGCTTTCTTTTTTCTTCTGGAGCTGCTTATACAGCAACACCAGGTATCAGTAACATGATTTGTCATGTAACTGGAATTAAAACTTTTACCTGGACAAACATTGATTCCCGGGTTAGTTTTGAACCTCTCCTGCGTTGTCACTTAATCCATGTCCACTCTGCCGAGCAATGTCTCTGGTTCTGGTGACATTAATACCTGTCATGGCCAGGAGAAGGGGCTTTTGGCCATGTCTGATTAGTTAATACACCTTGATTCAACTGTAGAAGAAGAGTTGAGACAGGAAAATAATGTTAAAATGACAGAGGATCGGGAAAAGTGTTTACATCAGAATACGTATCTTTGCAAAGACTTTTGTGCCTGAGATATGCCTTTGGTTTATCCTGAGTGAGGTAAACATGACAGCAAATGCTCTCAACTCAGGATTCAAGAGGCTTTGGATTACGTCAGGCACGTTGCTCCCATCTCAGGAATGGTTCTGGGCATGGAAGGATCCTGGCATTTTGCTCTTATGTCTGAAGACACAGGAGCAGGACTAGGGAAAGTGTTGCTGCATACAGTACCTGTTAGGTCAGGGGGTGAGCCATGGCTCTATGATGATTTAACCCACCAGATCTGAGAGACCTTTGCAAACAGTGAGTATCAGTTCTGGAAATTTCCAGCAGCTTCTGGTGTCAGATTTAGGTGATTGAATACAGGCGAAACCTTCTTTAATCACCTCTTATTCTGTTTTAATTAGTAGAATTTTTATGTCACTACTGCTGAAGTCTAGCCTTGTCTACAGAGAACTGGAGTGCAGAAAATTTGTGGGTTTTACTCATTAAAATTTCTGCAATAGTCATTAGTATTTGGTACTTGCACATCATCCTGACAACCCCTATCCCAGTAATACTGAACTTTAAGACACTGTCTTTTGCTTCTCCTCTCCTTAACCATAATTGGGAAAGGAAGAAATCAGAATTTGATTTAGACTTGCATGTCTATGGCCTTATTTATGTATGTGAATACCATGTAGAGAGTGTTTGTTTTGTACAAGAATGAAGTCTCCAACCTTTGCTGTTAAGGCACCTAACTGCTAAGGGGTTATAATAACTCCCTAAAATTGTTCTTTGTGGTGAACTTGCCACCGTCTGCAGCAACAGAGGAGCCCCAAAGAAGAGATACAGGGACTCCCTGAAACAACACCTCAGTCTTGGCCATATTGACTACCATCAATGGTCCACTCTAGCCTCAAATTGGGAGACATGGAGATGTATAATATGCATCTGCCTCCTTTGGAAGCTCATATAGAATTAGTCTTGAGGAGAGAGCCAATGCAGAAAGAACTGTGCCTCGCGAATACCACCTAAGGAGACTTTCTGCTGTGCCTTTTGCACCCAGTCTTGTTTATCCTGCATCAGCCTTTTTAGTCATCAGCATGTTTGTAGCAATCATGGGTAGAACCCTTCCTATATCTTTGTTTGCGAAGCCTAGCCATGATGATGATAATAACAGTAGGCATCTGATAAGGTGGATTAATGTATCTGCCCCTTCAATATGTGGGGTAATAGAGTACATCCTGTACTGTATCCTGGAAGATGTTTTTTTTTTTTTCTCTCCAGTTACTTATTACTAATTAATTTTATTATTAGGTGTTGAGGTCCACAGGGTGAATTGGGTGGGATATTATCTTCCTCTTTTCCCACCCACCTGCACCTGAAACCTCGGTGTGAGGGTTCTTAATACCTTTGGTGGCATCTCAACACCTGATGCACAGCTGAGGAAGTTTGCCCTGCTGATAGATTACTTTGGCAGATGGTGATATACAAAACACTCAGAGTGTGAGACTAAAAATAGACTTTTTTAGAGAGATCTTGCTTCTTGACTGGCATCCCACTTTCCAAAGGGGAAATGCAAGCAGTCCAGCTGTCCTCTTCTCCTTGAGGTAACTTCAAGAAACAGAATACATATGTACTTGACACAGGAACGATCTTACCTGGGTGCAAAAAAGTCAACTACCACCTCACTTGAAAATGCTTTCTGAATAGTTCCAGTAGATAAAGGGATGACAAGGAGCTTTCCGCATGAAATGTAAGTTTTGGTGGATTTTTTTTGCTTGCATTCAAAGGATAAAATATGATGTTGACAGAGTACAGATAGCTGACTGCCTTGATTTTCTTTATGTGGTTTACCATAACAGCTATAAATTTGCTTTCCGCAATCTGGGTGATGACTGAGGCTGAAGCAGTAGAGTCCCTTTTCTCCTTTTTTGTTACAGCTCTATCCTTTTCCGCCTTTGCTTCCATCCTTGCTTGCTTACTTTAGCCATTGGTTTACAAAACAATATCTTCACTGAGAGGTAAAACAGCTTTTACAGCAAAGAAGACAGGAGGGTAACTTCTTGTAATGTTGTTTTCTCTTTGTCTAGGTGAAAGAAAATGACATTTGATCATTTGATCTTTAGCGTCTACTGTTTTCCTCCAAGTGCTGGACACGTGGTAACTGCACATTGTGGAGGAGGGTAGAGAGAGTGGATCTGATGATGCCACTGTAGAATGTGAATATCCTTCTCTCCAGCTTTATGGAGTGGAAAAAGCAGTGCTATGGCCCGCAGTGACATTAAAGCACTGGAAAATGGGCTGGATGGATTTATTGTGAATTATAAAAGATGATTGACAGAAAGAAACAGTGTATTCTTCCAGTCATAGTTTAAGTACTGCTATAAACAGAGGGTGGATTTTTTTCAGTGTGGCAGACTTGCAGTCCAATAAAAGTTGGAAAAGTACCTTGTAGTTTTGGATAATATGCATGTCTGTATTTGTGTGTACATGTTACCTCTTTGTAAGAGTTGAAGTAAGGAAAAAACCAAACAACAAACCCGAAACATCCCAGTCCTAGTTTTCTGAGCATTGCACAGGAATAGCAAGCCTGTGTCCATGTGCTCTGTCCCTGCCATAAGGAGCTGCCATCTGCTCAGAGAGGAGAGTTGTTCTTAATGTGTTCTCACTCAGTACCAAGCTGTCTTATCAAAGCCAAAACTAGTACACTTCAGAGCCCTGGTACAAAATACAATCCTGTACATATGTTACGTGCACATTGGACTACATGGTGTATTCAAGCTTTCACACTTGGACATCTCATAATATGCATTCAGATTATATTTATTAATACTCTGTTCATATTCCTAGATTCTGGTTTAATGGGATTGCAAAGAGAATAGAAATGAACTTTGGTGAAATAACTGCTCTAAATTGTCACACAGAAGTACTACTTTGCCTGAGTTGACAGGGTTAAACTCATAAATTCAAACCTTTGCTAGTTTTCTGAAATTATTCATGTAACTTTATGCTTGTATTTCATCTGTGGCTGAGGAGTGAGAAGTGTCAAAAATACTATGCAAGAAAAAGCTGAAGACAAAGAATAGCCATGTGAAAATACGTTCTCTTTGGAGGCTTGCAATTTAGTACGTGTTTCAGACCTGCAGAGTTTAGAGTGTTTGACTGAGGCTAGGAGATTTTTCACTGGGGCCACTTGAAAAATTCATCAGTGAGCTTTTTTTTCTTGGTGGTGGTGTGCATGGAAGAGGTTTATGTCTTCTAGAAAATGTTGCTTGAATCGGAAAATACCCATGAACATGGGCTGGGTTTAGTGTGCTTAAGGTGGGGAGAGGTTCTCTGGTTCACTTGGTAACTGTTGATGGAGCATGTTTCCGAGGTTGTGTGTCTTGGCATGGCTGTTCTGCAGGGAGCAGCCTTTGCTCTTCCCCGTCTGGGGTAAGTATCTGAGTCTCCTGGCTGAATACTTGTATGTTAGGGTGTAGAAGGTACAGTGCCTTCTTATGAGGTGTACAGAAGCACTTATTGAGTGAGCAGAGAAAATTCTACAAGTTTAAAATCATTCTAATTTTCCCTGCTTGCCTGCTGCTCCTCTGCACTAGGAAAGGAGCACTAAACCTCACAGCTTTGTCTTGGTGGCTGAGACAGAGTGAATGTTTAGCAGTGCTGGCACAGAGGTGTGTACAAGAGAGGGAAATACGTGAGGAGCAGGACTGCTGAGGTTCCTGGCAGTGCTTATGCCCATGGGCAAGAAGGGACAGATGGACCTGGCTAAATTATGCCAAGAGCTGAAACCAGAGAGCCAGAGGTGGCTTGGAGCCAGTATAACCCTGACTACTAGATTCCTGTTTCTGTGTCAGGCATCTAAAAGTGCAGCACAAAACCATATCTGAAATTCACATTAGAAGTTTTATTCTCCATCATTTAGTCCATAGAAAGAGTGTAAATGGCTCAGCAGTTTTGTTCTGCCTAGGTGATTTTTTTTTTTTTTAATTTTTAAAGATTGCAAGAAAGAGAGGGCTTCTTAGTGCTTAGAACTTTGTGAAAATCAGGACACTTATTTTTGAACATAATTACAAGAATTTGTTTCAGAAGGGTTCTTGTGTTTTAGGAGTATCAGAAGTGACTGGTTTGCATTGTTGCAAAACCCACACCGCTTCATCTAGCTTCTAGATTGTTTAGAATCCCAAAGGGACCTAAGGTTATTTGGGTTATGTCTCAAGATACCAAGCAGCTGATGTGCTTCACCTCCATCTAGCCCGAGGGCCAAGATGAGCTGTGTCTTATGAACCAGATTATACCTGATGTACTTGCAATGTGCTTGTCATAATGTTGTGGTGAGAAAAATAATTTCTTTCCTTGAGTTAAATAAAAAGTCATAGCAAAATGGAAAATGTACAGCAATTCTTTGTTGAGGAAAGAGGCCAAATGTTCTGTTACTTAATTTCCCTAATATGTATTTTACTTTCATGTAGATTGCTAAGGAAGTGCATAAACCTAGCCCCTTTATCTCTTGTTCCAGATCTTCTTAATAATGACCTCTGTCAAACAACATCCAGTTTCTTGACAGCCAGTTTTTAGTTTCACCAAAGCATTACATGGTGTGGCTAGATCTCGCCTTCTTTTAAGGTGAGTGCCACATCAGCTACTGCCTTTCCTTTGCCCAAGTTCATCAAGGCATTTTCAGGTAGGTCAGTGAGGATTTTGAAGATTTAATTCAAATCTGAAAATAGAAGAATAGGATTTCAATAAGCTGGGACAGGCCCTCTTACCTTTTGCATTCAGCTGAGATACTTTGGTGTTGTGTGATAATAAGAGAAAGAAAGGCCAAGTATTAAAAAAATCAAATCAAAACGAAACCCCAAACCAAAGTGATCACCATACAGTGATCTTGCTGCTCATTTAGAAATACCTTCTTGTTCAAGTAAATAACAAGCCAGCTTTCTCAATTCATGTTTTGAGGTGGTGGTATCTTTTTCAAGATTAATATGTTAGAACATTTCTCTTTCTATTTTTTTTAATTAGTGCTAGGCATGTTTGGGTTTATATATGGTTTGCAATAAAACATTTTATTCCCTTGTTAAGCAACAATTCCCATACAACTCCTCTGGGTGTCAGTACAACTTCAGGTATAGCTGCATTGTGGTGTTCCAGGCCTTCATTAAAATATTCCACAGTGGACAGAGAACTGGTAAGAGATAAAAAGCTAGATAGCAATGAGAAAAGATAAGAGGCACGGACATACCTGAGATGCAGCAAGGAATACATCTGAGCTGCCTTGGTTTCCCTAAGAAGCACCAAGTTAGGTTCCTGTCTGTTGGACTACGTATTTATAAACAGCCTGAGTGCAGGTAGAGACTGAGACTGCCTAAAGAAGTTACAGAGGTGTTAGAAAGAGTATTGATCTTTGCCTTTAGCAGAACCAGAAAAAAATAGGTTCTCCAGATTGTTTTTGTAGGTTACATGACAGATCCAAACAGATTTCTTCAAAATAACAAAGAATTTAATATCTTGGATTCAGAGAGCGTTGCTGGTCAACATTTTCCCATGTGTGTGAGACAGTATGGCCATTGTCTGTGAGAAATATTTAAGAACAATGAATGACAGGAAAAAGTAAGATACTAAAACTAGACAGTTTTGTAGAGAAACTCAAAGAACTGCAGAAAAATTTGGTCTGGAAAGCACTCCTGAACACCATCTAATACAAATCCTCATTCAAAATAGGTCAGGTTAGATGAATTTGTTTAGAGCCTTTTTTAGATGAGATTTTAATATCTGCATGACTAGAGATTGTACAGTCTCTCTCTACAGCCTCTTCCTTTGTTCATTCACGTGGTAAAATTATTTTCTAACATCCATTCTGTATTCTCCATGTCCCACCTTGTGACTGTTGTTTCTCCTTGTTGTTGTTCATGCAAACTCTGTCTTCTTTATACCTACCCAACAAGTTGTTGAAGGCAGTAATTAGATTGTCCCCTAACTTTCTGTTCTTACTGAATGAACTCAGCTCTGTCAGCCTCTCTTCATATGCCTTCACCATCTCTACAGCCCTTTGTGGAACCCAGTCCAGTTTGTCAATGTCTGGCTTGTCCTCATGTCTAACAAGCACTGAATACAGGGTCAAAAATCACTTCCATCTACCTTGTGGCTGTGCTCTTGCAATTCATCAGCCTTTGCTGTCACAGGGAAACTCTGCTGACTTATGTTCAACTTGTACTCTTGCGAACATCAGGAGTCCTTTTTTGAAAAGATGTTTTCAGCTGTTAGACTCCACAGCCTGCATGAGTTTGTTCCTTCTGAGGTGCAGGACTTCATGTTTGCATTTGCTTACTGTGTTTCTCCAGACTGCAGTGGCGACTCTGATTTGGGAATGTATTGAATCAAAGTGAAAGTGTGGGGAAGCTCACTGTAATTCTTAGACTTTTCTTTTTCATCATGTGCCATGGCAGAAAATGGTAGTGTCCAGACTGAGCATTATCTGGTCAGGGACCAGGAAAGCAAGCAGTTCTGATTTTCTACTAGTAAAATATGGTGCGTTGTCTGCAGCTGGTACTGCAGGGGGCTCATAATCCCGGAGGCATTGATACAGATTCCTGAATGAGAAGGTTTCATCACATTTATTTTAAAAATACCTAATATGCTAAAAATGTTCTTCATTTGCAACCAGGGAATATGTGAATAAATTCCAACAGGGATGCCACTTTTGATTCTGAAGAGATGTACATGTAAAATGAGAAGGAATGGGTTTAATCTGACAGCTCTTCCTCTCCCCTCCTCACAGCAGTTGTTGTCAGACTGAATTTTAAAGTTTGTGGAAATACAATGCTTAAGCAGGGAAAAAGGGGAGTGGTCATAAACCCCCCCAGAATTGCACAGAGGTTGTTATTTGGCCTTTAAATATTAAATGGCCTGGTTTAAATAGGCCTGGTGCAGATGGTTTCTGCTACAGGTTTATTGATTAAAATAGCTGCTTTATGGCGGCTCCGAGTTTGTTTCTCCAGAGGCTTTTGTCTTCATGAATAATGTACCCATTTGCTGAAATTTTGTTAGCATTTGTCTGCTGGAGGCTGGTTGTATATCTCTGGATTCCTAAGCCTCAGCTGACTGGGCTCAAAATTGTGACAGCCCCTGCACTTCCCTCCTTAGAAATGAATATTCAGTCTTCCACTAATCCAGTGCGTGCACTATGGAGAGTGTTCTTGGAAACATCTTTGACTGTCTGAGGAAGGCTTGTATGATACTGAAGGCTGCCTTGCCTATACTAAGGATTAGCTTTTTCCAGCAATTCGTCCAAACCCTGTAAGAGGGAGTGGAAAAACTCCAGTGGGCCTTGGGTTGGACCGTTAACTCACGTGTGTATGATTCGGGTTTTCTTACACCACTATTATGGCTTTTTAATGCATTTCTAAATACAAGTACCTCATTTTCTAGGAGATGCTTGTGCTTTCTGCGTTAAGCCCAAAGAGCATTGCTTTGCTTGCATAAGGGGTGGTGGAACAGACAGGGCACAGATCCCCTTGTGGGCTGAGGCTTGCAGGTTCTTTTATCCTCTGAATAGAGTTTTCCACTTTGCAGCAGCAGAATGCTACTGCAGCACCTATAAGAAAGGAGGGCTATGACAGCACTGAAAGCAAATAGAGGTGAAAACACCTTTCTGTGGTAAAATGCTTTTCTTCCTCCTCCCTTCTGCTCCCCTTCCCAATCACAGAAATATTTGTCTTTGCTTTGACTATCCACTGCAACAGTAGCTGTTAGCAAAAGCAGAGCAGGAGGAAATTCAGACTAATCAGTTTGGTGAAAATATGTGAAATTGGGCTTCCCTGTCTCATTTATGCATGGAAAATATCTTGTTGGTGGAAGAGCTAATTGAATCTCATGATGCTGGACATGTAGCCAGTCACAGACAATTTGGTCTCTCTTTACTCTTGGGGAGATGGTGAGCCTTTCTTTCAACAAGCTAATTTTGCACCAAAATAAAACCAGGAAAAACTAAGAGTTGATACAAAGAACAGGATATTGCAGTTCTTAAACTTCTTCCTGAAGATTTTTTCTGCTGTGTTTAAGCAAATGAAAATCTCTTCAAGATGTCATTTGGCAGTGTTTTGACCCAGGTGAGACCACAGATCTCAAGAGTATACTCCTTTTTCTGAAGTATCTCTGACAAATTTTTTTATGGCATGGAGGTTGTGAGAATGATAATTTGCTGCTTTATGACAGTAAAATGCAGCTAGAATAATACTAACGGTGTAGTTGACAGGCACTAGATGGTTAGTGTGTGGATGTTTGCAGAATCCTCCCTTCTTGGGACACCTGTCTGGTGACCAGTGCTGCCACAGTATATCCCTCACACTTCTTACAGACCTGAGAGAGAGATGTGTGACCGGAAATATGAGCATCTGCTGGACTCTTTTTCCTGTCAGGAAAGCCCCCTGTGGCTGTGGAGTGAGTGTATGTGGTTTAGAGCAGGTCATTATACTTTCTTTCTTTCCTCCCTTAGAGCCTGTCACGAGCACGGGGTAGACTAGTCGATGCATAAAATGCCCAACACTATTGGTGTGGACTTTTCAGCAGTCTCACTTCCTTCCATTATAGCTATGAGCAAGAGCCCCCTTGGTGTTTTTAGACCAGTATTTGAGCAGTTAGGAATGCCTTCCCCTTGCTAAATTGTATGGCCTAGAATTGTAGGAGGATGCTGAAAGTCTTCCCTACTTTTTGCCAAAATAATTCATGTCAGCAGAGGAACAAAGGAAATGTAGTTTGTTAGTATATTCAACAGTGGAAGCTCTTATTGAGGCTTTTCCTGTGGCTGAGATATTCAAAACCTCTCTTTGTGGCTTTGTTGCTATACCAGAAAGTTCGAACTTATGCCGTTGGATTTCCTTGTGAAAGCAGGAGTTGACTCTAACCCCTCTGTTAACAATGGGTGAAATAAGCCAACAAGCTCAGAGTTTATTAGGGTGAGACAGAGAGGTGTAATATGTACACAGGTTTTTCACAGGGAGAGTGATCCCTCAGTGGAATGGTCTGCCCACAGAGGGGGTGGAGTTGCCATCCCTGGCCGTGTTTAAGAGAAGACCCGATGAAGAGCTCTGTGACATGATCTAGATGGTGGGAGGCTTGGATGGATGCAGCGTGGTGCCCATGATTCCACACTTGTGGGTCTGATCCCTGGCTGGGCATTTGCTTGGGAGTTGGACTAGATGATTCTGTGGGTCCCTTCCAACTCAGAATAACATGTGAACCTGTGAACATGAAGATCCTGTGGTTATACAAACCTTTTTTTTTCCAGGATTCCAAGCTACATAGATCCAAAAGATGCTTGGTGAATCCTTTCTGATAGCAGCATCAGTATTAATGTTAAATTTCTTAGATGTTCCAACATTGTGTTCAACACATGCAACTAAGCAACACCGCAGTAATATTTTGGAAAATATGTATTCATTTAAGGCACACTAAATATGCATAAATATGTTTTTCATCCTTCAATCAATGTTTTCATTGAGAAGGTGATGTTGTTGTAATTGTGTCTCTTCTGTTGGTGCTTCAAGGAACTAATGACATCTGTTTTACCAAGCGTAACGAAGAGCCACATTATAGGATAACCTGTATTGTATATTTTATTGTTTCAAATAAAGATCTGAAAGGTGATGAAGCTGTGCAATTAAGAAAAAAACCCAAGGAATAAATTCTTCTGATGCTGTGGGATACTACATTAGCAAGGGGTGGAGGGTTTAGATATGTGAGCTAAGGAACCTGGCATGACTCCTGCATGTAAAAATATTTTAAAGTACCTAAAAATTTGCACCTCTTGATATCACAGAATCACAGAAAATTATGAGTTGGAAGGGACCCACAAGGATCATCTAGTCCAACTCACCATCTAATACCCGTACAGCGACCAAGAGCACATCCCAGAGCATAATACCAACCTAGATGCCTCACAATCTAGCAGGCCACTCCGAGCCGGAAGGGGCCCAGGGTCATCCAGCCCTACACCCCCCAATATATATGATCCATTCTGCACTGTTTAACCTTGTAGGAAACACTGTGTATTGAGTTTTAATCTTCAGAAAGGCTTCTTCTAGGGGTTATGTCAAAGGTCTGTAACTAACTGGTCAAAGCAGTGGGACAATCCTGGTGATGCTGCTCAGTCCTCGGGCTTTCCTGCATTCCTGCTGTATTTCCACAGGCACGGCTGAAGTGCAAGGGCAGAGCTGGCCTGGCTGGCAGAAGAGCAGGATGCATGCCTAGTATCAGCAGCAATCAGAGACTTTAATGGGGGTAGAGGACAAATTAATTCTGATCCATGCAGGCACATTGGCTTATTGTGCAGTCAGAATCTTAATTAGGCAATCAAATTTTTCCCTTTCACAGTGACCATTGCTCCAGCTGTGCTGTAACTCTTTCCTCTCTTTATTTTGCAAATCTCTTTCTTTTTTAAAGCAAAAAATTTATATACTTTATCAGGAAAGTTTCCTTTGTTTTCTTCCACTTTTCCTGTTTGCATCTACATATTTATGTATCTGCTTCTAATATTCCATAATCCCTCAACCTTCATTTCAGACCCTTGTTAGGAAATGAGATCATGACTCCTTCCTCAGCTTCTTTATTTCCAGGGTTTCTAAACTGTCTTTTCTCCCCTCCAAACCTCAGCCCCTGCTGACTCAGTTAAATATACATGTGCTTTTTTACCCTTTGTTCCTTCTTTACCCTTCACCCCTCTGCGACTGCTTTTCTTATGTCAGCTTTGATCTGTTTGCTGGCAACACTAACATTTTAAAATCTTTTGTAATTTGTTATTTTTGTACATTGTTGTAAAATTAAATATCTTAGAAAGAAAACATGGGTTACCCAGTTCACTGCAGGAACAAACTCAGTGTTACCTGGGTGGGAAGGCTATGTATGTAAATGAAATCTGTGCTGGAGAAGTGCTGAGGCAATGGTGCAGTCCACTATGTGCTGTTAAACTGGTCTAAACAATAAAAGTACACCCCAGACCCAGCTGTACACTTAGCCCCAGTTTTTCTAAGCCAGGCTACTGCAGCAAAGGGAAAAACGGACAGTCAATATTTAAGCCTCTTTATGTTCCTTTGTTGTGGGTGCTGACGAAAGCCATGAAAAGTGTGATTCTTAGTGATGAGAACCGTGACACAAATCCCTGGAATTCAATGGGGTTCTTCTGTTTATCAGCAGGAGCACTGAGAGGTCCCTCATGTTTTATAACCCTTTACTTTCTTTGAGTATTATCAGAGCCTTAATCTACTTTATCATTCTGTGCTGGAAAACTAGAACTTTTACCTTTAACACCTGCTAATTCTTCTAAATCCAAATCTTCTAGCTATTTCACTAAAATCTCTAAATTTCTAAGCTCCCAAATTGTATCTATCTCACTAAAATCTATGAATTTCTAAATCCTCAAATCAGTAGCCTGTAAATCTTGAGTTGCTGTTGATATGTTGATTTTTTTTTTTTTGTATTTACATCTGTTCAGACCTTTTTTAGTTGTTTAGGGTTTTTTGAGTTTTTTTGGTTTTTCTGATCTGTTGTGTTCCTGTTATGAAGATGGCATGAACTGTTATTAATTATTACTACTGTTTTATTCTGCCACTACGCTGGCTTATGGGAAAAAAAAAAAAGGCCACTGAAATGACTGTGAGTTCCTGCAAAGATGTAACTTTCTTGACTATCCCTAGTTGGGAGGTTTTCTCCTAGTAGTGACTGTAGTAGATGAATTTTTTGCCAGATATCTACAGACAGTCTTGATATCAGTCCTCATGGATATGACTCCATATGGTCACTCTGGCCTGCAGAACCTGGTATTAGATTAAGTCTCTGGCATTTTCTACTGTTTGGTTTTGGTTGTTTTTTGTTTTTTTTTGTGGTCAGATGTTTTTCAGTACTCTCTTCTGAGGAATCAAGAGTCAAAACTTCAAATTACTCCATATCCCATTCCTCACACTCTAATTGAACTTTATTTGTGGCCTTTTCTTCCTGAAGATTGACTGGATTTTGTTGTTTTATTCCAGGTCACCGGTTTCTTCAGAAGATCAAGGTAAGATCTGTTTATTGATACGAATAGCATATTAAAAATGAGACAAAGCACTAGCTAGTAAGCTATATTTTAACACAGTTATGATGGAGAAAAATGACTTCATAAAAACCGAAACTTTGATGTTGATCAAACTTTGCTTATCCCTAGGCATTAAGTTCTTGATCATTTAGTTGATTTAGTTGGGACTGACAGAAGTTAAGCCTGTGTAAAATGAATCTTGCTTAATTAAATGGAACAATTACAAGTATTTAGAATTTATTCACCCAGCTGTATAGGGCTTCACCTGTGCAAAAGGATGCATGGGCTTAAAGGATGACATATGGCTTTTGTCAAGATGAGTGCATCCTGAGGACAGCACCTTTGCAGCTCAGAGGAGAGTGTATTGTGCTTTAAAGTCTTGAACACACGTTGTCTTGGGTTACCATTAAAGTCAGTTTGGTAGGACAGTATGGAATTTAGTGTAGCTAGGAGCTCCTACATGTAAAATGTCATGGCTTGAGTAGCAAGAGTTGCAGGTTATGGCAAAGTACTTGCTCTGAAGGAGATTGAAGCATCTGATCTTTCCCTGTGGACTAAAGAGGGAGATTGCGGTGACTAGCTTGCTGATAATTTGACTTACTTAGGTTCTTAGTGCTAGGTGGTATAAATATCCCCCTACAGAATATTTAAGTATGGTTTTATGGGTACTGAAATTTAGAGATATACTGCGAGGGAGGGGGTAATTGCACTGGCAGAGTTGCACAAGGAATGAGAAACAAAAAAACTTTTCTCCTATCCTGACTGATAGGAGAAAGTTCATCATGTAGCTCTGAACTGGGAATACAATTTTGGACTGAAAAAGAAGAAAATACCTATTTTCTTCAAGTTGCATGCCATCACACAATCACAAATTTTCTGGCCAGTGGAATAAGTACTATTCAAGAAAAGTCCAGATAGGAATAGTAAGGACTCTTGCAAATGCAGCTGTAAGGAGGTCTAAGCCTGGAGGTGTGTCACTGAACTATTTTTACATGGAATGTGTGGAGTGACTTGGTAGATATCAAACCTTGGTTTCAGCCAGGAGCTTTTCTGTCTAGTATAGTGGCTGTCAAACATACTGTCATTAATAAATTCTCTTCCATCTCCTTGACAAGTTCTTTGGTGTTATAAAGTTATAAAGAAAGCCATAAAATGGACAAACACATAAGGCCAAAGATATATATAGCCCATCTCTACCATTCCTAATGTCTGATAGCACTGGATTTCCTGACATGTAAGAGTTTGAGACTGACAGAAGAATACAAGTTTAATATCCTGGTGTACTGTATTAGCTTCCTACAATTTACAGCTCATTGATTTTATGAACTGGAGAGAGTTTTCCTGTTTAATAGTTCATCTGGTTTTGACCATGACCGCAGCTTCTAATATACAGTACAGGAGACTTGTGAGAAGTTAACAATGTACTTCATGCCTCCAACTCTCAGAATAAATTCAAAATTATGTATTATAGTCTAATATCCTACATATTTCAGGACCTGGATTTAAGCTGCATGTCAGTGCATAAACTTGTTAGTGATAGGCTGCTCTCACTTTTTCATTTCCCTGGCATTAATTCTATTGCTTCATTTTTATCTATTAATGAAACAACAGACAGTGTATATGTATTTCCTTGCATATTTTTGAAGTGTCGCATTTTCTGCTGTCATAATGCTTGCTTTCTTTCCATTATTTTTATACTATTCTAGTTTTTACAAAACCGTCCCATTTGTCATCTACTATCTGCTGCCAGGATCTGGCTTTTCAGGTTTATCAGCATCTCTGAATAGCCTCTTCCTTCCCTTTCTTCCCTTACTCCCATAAGAGACATCCTCTGAAATGCAGAATGAAAGGCCTATGTTCCCTTGACTAACTAGTGACATGATAGTGCTAGTTGTTAAAAGTTTTGTGACCATGGAGTATCTCACTAGATTTGCCATCCATGCAAATATATAGGAGCTTCTCTCAAACACGAAAGATTTCCCATGTCCTAGTGACTTTTCAGAAAGAGAGGTCCAATATTTGAATTTCCTTTCTCCCACTATGCCACATACAGACCATGGTAAATGGCACAGTATTTGAAGGCAAAATGTGCTACAAGTCCTCTTACATAAGGTCTTGAGAGCCTAGATGCTTCTCGGTTCACTGAGGCTGCATGTGAGGAATTATCTCAAATTAGTCTTCGATGTCAAATCTCTTACCTAAACAAAAAGGAGAGGATCCATGATAGAGCTGAAAACTTATCTCTGAATTGCCTGTCTTTTATAGTGTTTATGCAGATATCTCCTGGTATATTGTTCTTGAAGTATATTGGTATACTGGTCTCAATATACTGAAGTATATTGGTCTCCTGCTATATTGTTAGTGGACAGCAAAGTTNTAGATGTATATGTTAGGTTTAGTTGGATTATAGGTTGGACTAGATGATCTTCAAGGTTGGACTAGATGATCTTCAAGGTCCTTTCCAGCCTTATCTATACTGTGAATACTGTACGTATGTGTCCTGTAATCAGTTTTGAGACTTCTATTTTCAATACTAATCAGTGGTCAACTGTGTGCCGATCCAATATGTTAAACATTCATGCAGTTTTATAAGGCAGTAATGCTCTGGTGTACAAAATGGGGCAAGATCCAACTGTAGAATAATGTATAATCACTGGTATCACTCTTATGTCCTGTGTTACACCTCCTCTTCCCTATCATGGGACACCATTCTAGTGCTGATTTTCTGGTAATGTGATGTTGATCAGTACTGAGAAAAGGCACTTTCTATGTTGTGTTGGATCTTTTCTTTTAATCTTCCATTTGGTTCCTGATCTTTGTTCTATCTGTTTTAATATTCAGTCCTCTCTTGTTTCTTCTGGTCTTTCTCTGTGGTTTTTTTTTTTTCTTTTTTCGTCATCCTTGTTTTGCGTTTTAAGTTTCTCTTTCCCATTGACTGTCAGGTTGCATTCTGCATAGGTTCTTGCATTGTCCTTCTTACTTTGGTTTCTGAATGTTCTGCTTCTCCTCTAGTGTGGACTTCTTGCCTCAAGCACTAGTTGCAAAAAGTGTGCTAACAGACTTGCCACGAGAATTAGCATCTAATGTGAGTGGCAATTCCGTTAATCTCTGATGGAACAATGCATTATGCTGTCTTGAAAAGTGGATGAGGATAAAGCACCATCTGTCTGGGACTAGGCATCTATTGAACAATTGTAACTGCACACAATGCTTCTTGTTGTGGACACGTGTTAAAGTCACCTTTATCAGTTACAAAGCAGTACCATTTTAATTGGCACAAAAGGGGAAACAGTACTGCTAGAAAATTCCAAACTTCAAAAGAAAAAAAAAATCTTAGAGACGTTAAATTTTTTTGTGTCTTTGCTCTTAGTACAGGTAGTTAGGGAATAGACAACTAAAGAGTGAGATCCATCATCTTCTTTCCTTTTTTTTTTTCTAAAGAAATAAAAAAACCCACAACCAAACAAATGAAACGCAAAAGGAGCAGACAAAGTCCCTAAACCTCAAATTTCTCTAACTGAGTAACAAAATGATACAAGGCAAGTAAATCCTAAAGCATAATCATTTAGAGGGGATGGAGAATGACACAGAAAGGCTACCAATTCAGTCATGTAGGCCCTGGTGGACTTACATGTCCTGGATTTTGAAGTTAGCTGAGACTCAACAATGGACAAGTGTCAGGGCTGCAGAAGCCCTGGTGGATGTCATGAGGAAGGCCCAGATAAATCATCTCTTAGTGAATGTACCCCTTGCTGTATTTTCGCTATATATAAAAATCCCAGCTGTATTTTCAGAAGCTGTGACACTGCGGAAGGTTTTTTCATCCATTGATTCTAGAACAGTTATGGTACTGTGATAGGAATATAGATTTCCAGTCATTGCCTGGCCAGTACACAGTCACTGTCTGATTATTGTTAGGTGAATGGTTCAAGTTTACCAGGCTCCTCCTTCATGCAGCACCTTTCAGTGTTGCACTGTACACTGTACACTATGAGTTCCATTTGTACTATGAGTTCCATTTCCATTTCAAGTATTCTGAAAAAAATAACCGCAATCTCTTGATTGTTGCTATTAGTGGTGTTGGGACATAAGCGTGTTATTCAGCTAATGGCAGCTTGAAGCTCATGCTGCTCAATACTCTGTCTAACTTCAAATAGATGAACCTTGCCTTTGATGGAATTACTCAGTTTTAAGTAGCTATACTAATGCACCTCAAGTAGCAGTCAGCCAGAGTTTAATCCTTATGCATCTGAGTTGCATTCAGATCTGGAGACAAGAGGTTTCAAATGTTTATATCACTCTTCTCTTTCTCATTTCTCTATAAACCCTTGGGACAGGGCATTTTGCCTTGTTTGGTTCCAACGGACATGCTTCTTTTGCTGCATCAGCATAATTTCCATGATTAAACTCAGGGTTTTTGGGGGTGGTTAGGTGTTTTGTTTTCATTTGGTTTGGGTTTTTTTTTTCTGATGCAATAGATTCAAAATTTGTGAGGATAGGGGACAAGTGTGAAATTAAGACAAAAGGCAAATATATTCAATGGAGACATTTTGGAGACAGTTAGTTATTACAAAGTAATATTGTACAAGAGATTAAGATAAGGGGTCAGTTTTCTGCTTGAAAACACAGATAGAAACACTCCAAGGTCTTTCACATTCTGACAGATGGTGGCCCTGTGCTGATACTTAGTCATCCAGTCTGGGTATCCTACATTTAGCCAGGAGTGCATTAGAAGAGAAGTGAGTTTATAATGGTGACCTCCAAATGCACCTCTTTTAGAATAGGCCCAGGTTCAAACTGGAAGTTTGAGGTGGGGCGTGTAATTCTGTCTCTAAATGTTCCTCTGGATAGAAAGAGCTGCTATATGAATTATAAGGAAGGGAATGATCAAGTGTGTGCATGGGAGGCAGTGACGGCTCTGTCCCCCTACAGGAAAATGCTTTGCTATGCAATGTCTGCTCCTGCCTTGGATGCAGAATGTCCTGTGCACTATAATACTTGCTGCAGTGCTGTCTTCTTCATTAGAAAGTCTGAACCTGTGCAAGGGGGAAGATGGTCATAGGAGACTCAGAAAATAGCACAAGAATTGATAACACTTCCTGGAACCATCAATACATGGGATTTGCTGTTGCACTTGGTGGTCTGTGGGAACACAGATTTCACTCTCTTAACCTCAGTTCTTCTTTATGGAGCCACTGCCCACTAGTCTTTCTCATTTTCAAAGGAATATTATCCTCAAGAGTTTTGAAGCCTTCTGCCACATTGAATAAAAAGATGAGCACGGTGCTATAGATGAACCAAAAAATCCCAGTGCTGATAGAATTAAAACAGTAAAACTAAAAAAACCCCCACAAACCAAACCCCAAAAAGAACAGCTCTTTTGCTCACCAGGTACCTTCAAAAGAGAGAGCAGAGAAGCTGTATGGATGATGTTGCAGCCATTTACCTAGCAAAAAATTGAGATGTCCTGGAATGCTTTTCCTGAACAAATCAAAAACAGTATAGTGTAATGTGGGAGGAGTCCTGACTGCAGATATTTATTTGGATTAGCACTTTGAAAAGAAAGCCCTCCTGCATAGTGCTTTGAAAATATGTCTGATACAATGACATGCCTGGGGATCTGCTCTGGGTTTCACAGATTCACAAAATATTATGAGTTGGAAGGGACCCACAAGGATCATCTAGTCCAACTCACCATCTAACACCCGTACAGAGACCNTGTTCCTGATGCAGGCCAGGATGCAAAAAATATGGAACGCTTCATGAATTTGCGTGTCATCCTTGCACAGGGGCCATGCTAATGTTCTCTGTATTGTTCCAATTTTAGTGTATGTGCTGCCGAAGCTTGCTCATTTGCTTCTCAGCTCAGCAGAGGCTGGTATTGATGCAGACCCAGGATACTGGTAGCAAAAGAAAACAGTCTATGAAAGCACATCTTTAGGGCTGAGGGAAATCCTCTCTGGAAAAAGCCTTTAAAAGGTGCCTAGCTCCACCAACTGTCCTGAGGGGTCAGTAGGCAGCTGGGAGGGAGACATCTAGCAGATGTGGGCATCTGAATGAGTAACAGCTGAAAACAGAGAAACATTTCTTTCCAGATGGCCACTGACCATTACCCTTTTCCCCTCTGGAGGAAGTAGGAGTAAGGAATGTATTGTCTGAGTTAGAGCACCTGTTTTCAAGCAGAAGGTCTGTGTAACACCTTGAAACCTGCTTTGGTCCTGTTTTCTGTTTCTGATGGAGGTTGGTCGTGGTCAGATAAGAATGGCAACACTCCACCCACTGAAGACTCTGGCTAGAAAAAATATTCTTGATCTGACTTTCAGGTGATTTATTCTTACTGTGAAGCCCTGGCTTGTTAAGGAAGAGTTAGTTAGATATTGCCTGGCAAAGGAACTTCAGCCAGAGTGTTGATGTGGCAAAAACCTGAAGGGAGCATGCTAAGAGTGCCTGTGATGGTAATGGTCTGCCAAGTCAGGGAAGAGGGAGAAGCAGTGGCCTACAATGCTCCTTTTTTTGCTGTGCTTTTTATTTTTAAATTAAAAATAAACCATTGCTTAATTATTTTACCTAGAATTCTCTTTCTGCCAAAGTAGTGCCACTCTGACAGCAGAAAGCTAAAGTGGCTGCATTAGTCAGCCAAAGTCTTCCCTGCCTTGTGTTCTCACGTCATCAGAGACATTTTCTTCCACCACATCACTGCTGAAAATGACATTAATTGTTCTTGGCTTGGCTTAAAAATAGAAATGGTGGAAAGGAGAAGGAAAGGGAAAAAAGTGACGATGTGGGCCAGATGGTACTTGGTTTATCTGCAACTGTTCTTTGGGGTTCAGAACTATTTACAAAGGAACTTCTTTTTCTTTATCATCCTTTCCTTTGGTAAATCTGAGTTAAATGGTCTTGCAGAAAAAGTTCAGTATTGGTGTCTGAATACCTCCACCCCTAACTATCAACTGCACTCTCAGCTCTGCATCAGTGCCACATAAACAATTCAGGTTGGACTCTAATTGGCATCAAAGTAGCTTTAAAATAATCTGAGTGAAAATGGGGTTTTAAGGGCAGCTTGAGTGTAATTTACATCTGCTTGAAAGCCTCTTTATCCTTCGAGAGTTGTATGAAGGGACTTCTGTGTAAGTGAGAATTTAGCCTTTCTTTCTCTTCAGCAAGCATGTGTGACTATTTTTACTTTTTTTTTTCCTCCTCCTCCTCTCTAAACTGTTTTTTGAATTTTAAATTCTTAAAAGGTAAAGGTTCGTAATACCTATTTGGAGCTGTCTGAATAATGCTTTATTTTTTTGCATATTAAAATTTCTGTCTTATTCCCAAGTTAGGGAAACACATGCAACCAAAACTGTGTCAGTTCTCTCCTTTGAATCTGCACAGGATGAGGTGCTTTTGTAACTAAAGGACAACATATAAATATTTAGCAGTTTTCTACCCCTGCAAGCCTCGAAATATTGAGCATGACTTATTCAGAGGGCCAGCAGACTTTAAAGGTGTCTCTCAAACCACAGGAGAATATGTGCTTATGCACACATTTTCCTGTACGGATGAATTAGTTCAAGATACTGTGTGAATGCCTTCTAATATTTCTCTTGCTGGACAGCCATCAAACATCTGTGTCCGGCTGCTGTTCAGCTGATGTTCTTTTGAGCTTTTGCTTGCAGCACGTTGCTGCACTGTCAATTTTCTTGGTCTCTTGGGAGCATTTTGAGATCTCAAGCTCTTTATTTGGTTGTCTTTCATGGAAATAGTGCCTCACAGCAGAGCTGTTTTGAGTTACCTAGACTACTGCCATTGCCTTCAGATTTTGTAAGAAGCCCAAGCCTTTTGTGAGTCTGAAAAGCCATGGAGAAATCTTGTTTACCATCCGTTTCATTTTGACAGTGGGCAGTGACAGCAAACAGATATATTTTGGAAAATAAATAAAAATCATAGAGTCTGCTTTAATCAGCACAAGGCATCATATGCTCTGGGCAAGAAGACTCTAAACTACATGCATTTTTTCTTGTCATACCTCCATCCTGGTTCTTATGGAGTCTTTGGTCCAAGATAGAGCTCCTCTAGCAAGTCCAGGAACCTTTTGCCATTCCCATGCCAGATAGCTCCTGCAGATGTAGATCACTAGATTCTTTCTCATGGCTGATTTCAGGTTAGAAAGGTATGACATGGAATTTCTGAAATGGCTAGCAAGAACCTTTTGTTTCTTTAGAAGTTAGAATTACATTTATAAGTTGAAGTCTTTTTAGGCTTACAGAAAATCAAGTTCCTCATCAAAATGCCCAATGTTTTATTATAACACAGCCTCTTTCTTGAGCACTGAAACCTGAGGTTGATTCTCCTGGTCTGTTATCTTTTTGCTGAAGATGTTTCGTTTTGTTTGCTCAGCAACAAAGTTTAAAAACTATGAAAAAATATTCTTCTGTCAGATTCCTTATGAGTTCACAGACTGTATTTGCAGGATGTAGTGGTGATACCAGATATTTTGTTCAACCTGAAGAAGAGAGAAGGCTCTGGGGACACCTTATTGCGACCTTTCAATGCTTAGATGGGGCTTACAATACAGATGCAGATAGATGTTTTAACAGGGCCTGTTGTGATAGGTCAAGGGCTGGTGGCTTTAAACTAAAAAAGGACCAATATAAGGAATACATTGTTTACAGTGAGGGTGGTAAAACACTGGCACAGGTTACCCAGAGCAGTGGTAGAGGCCCCATCCCTGCTAGCATTTAAGGTCAGATTGGACAGGGCTCTGACCATCCTGATTAGGTTGAAGATTTCCCTGTTTATTGTAGGGGGGTTGGACTAGATGACCTTTAATGGTCAACCCTTCCAACTCAATTCTGTGATTCTATGATTTTTTTTTCCCCCGAACACAGCTTTTTCTGTGCATAAGCATAAGGAAAAATTCAGTCCTGATAGTTTATGATAGAGCCTAATGCTTGTGTCCTTTTCTTGGCATAATGTGTGTACGGTCATAATAATAAACTCCAAAGTGGATGAGTGTCTGGTATAGAGGCTTGATTCATCTTTTTTGGCCCAAGCAGTTAGCTTTATGTTCAGGGATCTTTATCTCATTCGTTCAGGAGGAAATTTTGGTTCTAAGAGTCAGACAACTGTTTGATGTAAATTCCTTTTTCAGTGAACACAAAAGAAGGTATTGAACTATTTATGTCTGTTAGAGATTTTTTGTTTGGTTTGTTTGTTTTTGTTTGTTTTTTGGTTGGCATTTAGGAGACTACTCAACCCACAAAGCTTAATTTCTGTTAAATTTTTTTTCATGTTCTTCAGTAGTCACTTCCACTACTTGCAGGTGCATAAAATACATGAAGAAACAATTCATTACTCCTTTCACTTAGCTTATCTTCAAAAGGAAATATTTAAGCATCATCGGCTTTGGTAAGACTTGAGATTGTCTGTAGATCAAAGACCTGTGAGCTCACAGTCATTCCAACAAAGCGTTATTAATTTTGTAATTTAATTTGTCAGTTATGTAGACAGTTTGGCATGCGTCTTTTATAGGTGGGGTTTTTTATATCTTTAAAAGCGGATTAAGTACTGGAAGGAGAGAAAGTGTTTGTAAAATCTCAAATGCAGAGATTTGCAACTTCTTCATCATGGATCCCTAAAATTTTTCAATGCGACTGGCAGACTCTTCAGAAAAATTCACTGAATGCATTGCTCTGTATCTTAGGTGCCCATTTCTCACGGTCCTCTCAGAAGGGAAATACTCCTCAGATTAATTCCCAGTGGTACCCCCTAGTCCTTTCATCTGCAGGTCAAGGTAGAAGATCATGGCTAGAGTAGAAAAAAGTCAGTTCTGTACACTTCTGGGTAAGTTATGTTACTCTCCGTTTGTCATAAAGCAATTATAAGCAAGTTTTTTACAGAGAAAAGAATGTATTTCTGAATGATATTTTATGTGGACTCCACTCATTCGAGAGCATAGTTTTTTGAGTGATTGAAATAGAAGTTATTATTCATTTCTCTAAAACTAGTGAAAAATAAAAAACAAGGGCTTCTTTTCTTATAATTTTCTTATAATTTCTGATCTTTAACAACCAGAAGACTCCAGCTGTGTAAAAGCACTTTTCTGGTTAGGGTCAGCTTTTAACTTCTCAGTTTGTGAAAGAGTAATTTAAATTTCACAAGATCTAAAACAGCAATAAAGAACTGGAAATGTTCTGGAAGGTAATGATAGGCCAGGTTAAGTTTAAGAACTCTCAAAACATCTGATGATGTAATTTCCTATAGTTTCTTCCTCATTATCAGCTCAGCAAGGTTTGAGCAAAGTAGTATTTCATGAGGTATTCCTTAAGAGTTCCTCTGAGCAATCTAGTGAGAGATGGTGGGGAACACTGAAACTCAAATTCTGTGGTCCCTACATTAAAGCTCTTACATTTTTTTCTTAGCTGCCTCTAACAAGTAAGAAACATCCAGCACTGAAATGCTGATGGCAAATCAATTCCAAATGTTGAGCCAGCAGTGTTTAAGAAAAGACTGGACAGTTGCAAGCACTGGGAAGTGGAGGTTTTTACGAGGTACTAATCACTTCAGAACATCAACTGTCCTGCGTCTTTTGAAAGGGCTGAATATTTTATGAACCCTAATTCTGTTAAAGTGAATTATAGCATGGTTTGGGTTGGAAGGGACCTTAAAGATCACCTAGTTCCAACTCTCCTGCCACAGGCAAGAATGTCACCCACTAGATCAGCTTGCTCAAAGCCCCCACCAACCAGGCCTTGTGCTATGGTAGATTCTGCCATAATTTCCCTCATGATTAAACATGTCATACTCTGATTGGATGCACTGTTAGCCTGGGATTTTTTAACTCATGGTAAGATGTTTTATTGCAAATAGTATTTTGCTCCCACACTGCATTTCATTCATAGGCCAATAATTGACTGCATTTTGATCACAAATGTGCCAACTTCTTTGTCTGGTACTTAGACTTTATAATATAGTTTTAAATAATTCTCTCCTTCCAGTTACAATTTTTAGGTCTTGACTAAAGAATTGCCTTTCAATGTTGAAAATTTCAAAATAACCATACATTTTTATCAGCATTCCCTGTGGCTTACTTGGTACAGCAGTAATAGCTTAGAATAGTGCATGTTTAAGAAAAGACTGGATGAGGAACTCATTGACATGGTCTAGATAATGGGACGATGGGAATTTGTTATATAATAATACAAAAAAGGTGATGACATGACCCTGAGATTGGCTCAGATGGACAAAACATGGTGTTCATGGCACCAGGGTTGTGGGCACAAACCCTGTGTGGGCATTCACTTGGGAGCTGGACTCGATTATCCTTGTGGGTCCTTTCCAACTCAGCATATTCTGTGTGATTAAAAGGGTCAGATCAGGTGTGTAATCTGACTAATAAAATCTGGAAGATGTTCATAAATAACTTTTACTCATGCAAAAAGGCACATAACCGCTGTACCCCTGACAGTGGCAGACTGTAGAAGTGCCCTGGTCTTTGAGATTCTTTCCACTGCAGACCAACTCCTCTTACTGACTCACTAATGATTATCTAACTAGCTTACTAAATATCTTCCATATCAACCTGCTTTAAGCAGAGAACCTTGTGATCTTGAGATGGTACTTACAAGAGATTGTAAGAATTTTTTCAGGTTCTTTCTGAAAATGTTTTAGCAGCAAAGTTCGGGTGTGATAGTAACCTGGCGATGAGCCCTGCTTCTGTCCTTTGTGTTAAGATAATTTGGAGCTTTTTGACTGGGATGAATATCTTCTGCAGGGCTACAGGAAGGGGTAGTTGTTTCAGGTTTTCCTTACTTGTGATGCTTCTGAAAATTTTCATGATTTCTGAAGTGAGCGAGGTGGAGGTGATAATTTCTGCACCCCGCTCTGCTTTATTGTTTTGATGTATTACAGTATAGATAAGGCTGGAAAGGACATTGAAGATCATCTAGTCCAACCTATAATCCAACTAACCTATCATCTACATCTAGATCATATCACTCAGCTCCTCATCCAGCCTACCCTTAAACACCCCCAGGGTTGGCAACTCAACCACCTCAGCGGGCAACCCATTCCCCAACTGTGTTGCAGTCTTGGGTCTGTTTTTGTCAGTTCTTAAATTTATGAAGCATTCTTATGCTCCATCTGTACGATATACAAAGAACTCCCAGAATTTCTGAGACTAGGAGCATTGCCTGGTTCCAGGAGCATTATATCTTGAAAACCTTTAAAAGGAGGCCCTCCTATTTTCCTTTTATTTGGCTGCCCTTCTTGAAGGTGAACACACATGTTTCCTGGAATCATGCCTTTCTGAAGGATCCCCTCTGTCTTAGTTTGTCTCTTCATTTAGGTACTGCAAATTAGAGGTCATTTCCTCTAGAGATTCTGTAGTCTGTGGAGGGAGATGTGTAACATGAACTGTTGCAGCAGTCACCAGGTTACTTTCTGTGGAAAGTTATTTTCTCCTCTGGTCATCCAGGCAGCTCTATGAGAGCTCTTAGGCATCTTGCAGCCTCTGAAGTTACTGAGTATAAATACCTCACTCCTTTGCTTTGTGTTTCTCAGTGTTTAATGTCTGATTTTGCAGCACCGTTTTAGTGATGCTGTCTTTGACTGCAGAAGAACCAGAGAGCAGTTGTTACAAGTTAATTTTATGTCTGGGAAACAAAAACGTTTGTTGTAAGTCATTGACATTTGCATATATTTTTAGAATATGAAATGAAAATAGCTGTTTCCAATGGAAGCAGTCAGCACTAACATAGAGTTTAGATGAGTGACACATGCCATAGGAAAAGTATTGTCTTCAACATCTGTGAGTGTACTAGTAGTTGTTTATCCTGTGTCTGAAGCGGCAGTAGCTTGCATCATTACCAGAATTCAATTAACAGCTTTTTCAACATGACTTTTTTTCTGTTAGCTCCTTATCCACTTCTATCTCTTCGATATTTAACTTATAAGCCGGGGGTTGGGGCGTTTGTTTTGGGATCAGTAGTTCTTTTGGTGTTTGTTTTGCTTTTCATTTGCTTGTGTTTTGGGGAGGGGGGGAGGTATTTTGTTTGGTTTTTGCTTTGTTTTGTTTGGGGGGGGGGGATTTTTTTGGTTGGTTGGTTGATTTTTTTTTAATGAGGATTCTTTTTTAAGTTAGCCCACCGGGATAGTTAGAATCTCATCTCAAAATTCACCTGGTGGATACCAGAGGCTGCTAGTCCCTAGCAGCCGTTACATAGATGGCCTGCATTTGTGGCTGTCCATATCCTAGGAGGTAATTGTTTCTGTCAAGATCCATCAAGCTGGGCAGTGATTGACACATTTGCTGGCAGTTTCAGCAGAGAGGTCAGTGATGGAGCAGGAGCTGTATCAGTAGAGCTTTGCTGAGAAGGCAGCCTGGGGAGTCTAGCACCATGGCAGACTCAGTGTTTCCTCATTATGTGGACGGAGCACTTCAATCACCAGTTTTGTCAAGCTGTCACCTTTCATCGACAATAAATCTGCTTTCTAAATAAACATCTAAAGTAATAAAACATTTTTATTAGTCATGATGAATGCTTGCCTTAGAAGTTGAGAAAATGACTTGATTAAAATATTTATGACATCAAGTTATTTTTGAGACATCTTTAGGACCTGAAGGCATTTTCTGTATGTTAAAACAAGGGCATAATTAATTTATTTATTATACCAATGGTGCAGTGTTGCTTAGAAAAATAAATCAATTCTCATTTTAATATTTTTAAGATTGCTTGGCATTGCATGTTAACAGCATTTTTCTCCAATTTCTCAGTCTGTTCTCTCTTGTCAATGCCATCTGCTTGCTTGCTTCACCACCTCTTTAACAACCAGGTGATTTTTGCAGTCTTTACCCTCCTCTTCCATATGCCCAGCAACTCCATTTGGGTTTATGGGGTTAGTGTGCTAAGCAATATTCATATGTTTATTTAAACGTTCCTTATTCTAAAGAACCTTTCTCCATTTCTAGCTCAATAATTTCTAAGTCTTCCTGCATTCTGGCTTACAGCACTGAATTATTTTACTGTAGTCTAATCTCTTGTTATGCCGGCTGGTTTTGTTGATCTGTAATGTATTCATTTATGCAATAGGTTCTACTCCAGCAAAGCACTTAATTCTAAGAGTGCAGGTAGAGTCGGTGTGAAAAGAATGCAATTAGCTCAAAGCTAAGCACCTGCCTAAACGCTTTGCTGGATTTGAGGCTTAGAACAGATAGGAAAAGATTGGTCTAATTATGCTGAATGTGTTTTAGAGCTGTTCATCCTAATAGCCTTATCATCAGACCAACTTCTGGTTATGGATACTCAGCGTGGAAGATTTTTCCTCTCTTTTCAGGCTTTTCTTTGCAAAGAACCATAGATTTCTCTCCTGGCTTTTCTGAACTATAGTCTTAAGCAGGGTTTGCAGAGGAAACTGTATCACTGCCTCTTTGGAAATGACTTCAGGGAGGCCATGTCTTAAAAAATTGGATGAAGAAGGAAATGAAAAACATTTCAATTTCATGTGTGTGAGGAGAGCAAAATATTTATGTAAGTCCGGACTGCAGTAACCTACAAAATAAAGGTGGCAGTGAGACTAGACTGATGGGGGAAAAAAAAAGAGGGAAAAAATAAAACAAATTATATTAGGCTTAAATTCTATTGCTATTAATTTGGACCGAGACAGTATTAGAACTATTTGGGAAAAATAAGGAAGGTAAACCATCAAAAATGGAAAACTGAGGAAAGAATGTACATGTATTTTTCTAACTCTTACCTGCTGGTTTTTGCCTTTTTTCACTCTTAAATATGTGTCCTCACTCCCAGAGGTGCCAGGTGTATTTGCAGGAGTTAGTCTAACCCATGGTCACTGAAAAACTACCCTAAATCTAATATTGCAACAACTGCTTCTACTGCTTTCCCAAGTCAAAAGCTCGCTGGACTGGGTTTTTGCTTTTCCCACTGCTGCATGGCCGGAGCATGAGGCATTACTGAGACCAGAAAGCCACATAGCTCCAGGCGTTTTCAAAAAAAAGCACATTTGTTGAGTTGCCTTTGAACATCCTTCCTCTTCTGTAGTGTTTATCTTGGGTGTGTTGTCATTTCTGAAGGCGTAACAAGCTCCTGATGGAATTCACACTGTGCAGTTTCCTGTGTGTTATTTTCCAGAGGCAAGGCTATACTATGGTTTTGTTTTCCCCTTGTGCCTCCCTACGTTAACTTTTGGCATCTTTCTGAAGGATGGCACTTGAGCAAGTGCTTAATTTGATTGCACTACCTACACTCAAAGATAGAAATGGGCTTAGACATACTAGAAAAAATATGAATTGAGGCAGATGTTTAATGCTTTCGAGGATGCAAACCACATAAGTACTTTCTCAGAAATACTATTCATAATTGTTTTTTACAATATATATCTTGATAGGGAGAAAAAGGAGATAACCACATAGTAATAGGTTTGTAACAGCTTCTCAGGGCAAAAGAAGCTCAGGCTTTTGCCTTCCTTCTTTTAGTGGGCTCAGGGAAGACAGGAGTGGGTAGTGAGAAGATCCCAGGTCTATGTGCAGCTCTGGCTTTTTGGGAGCCTTTGTCCACTTTTTCTCTTTCTTCTTCTGTATCTGTTTAAAACGCAATGGCTGAAGGGGTGAGGACAGGCTCTTGCTCTGTTTGATCCTGCCTGCCAGACGCAGGGAACTTGCTCCCCACCAACATTTCAAAATGTTTTTATAATAGAAATAATTATTAAAAAACTTCTCGTGCCATTTAGTCACTTGCAACTTGGAATTCTCAGTGTGTTGGAGGTTGATGGACTATCCTCACCACCAGAAGAACAAAGTCTGAAAGGTGTGAAGCTACTTTCAGTTTTTCTGTGTGGATGACATTCTTATCTTCAGCGGTGGCTCAGGTGCTGGAGACTTGGCCCATTCTGTGGACACTGTTGTAAGGTTTCAACAGTGTCTCAAGGGAAAAATTCAGTTGGAAGCATGCAGTTTCACAACCGCATTAGAAATGCTGACTTGATGTCCATACATGTTTCATGCAACATGGACAGCCTTCTGCCTTTCTAATATATTAATGCAGGTTTTGCCTTGGTTTTGGTGGTCCATGAGTGCAAAGTGGCTGAGGTATCAATCTTAACTAGCACATACTGTGAGTTATGTTCTCAGCAGTGAGGCTATATGCATAATTCTTTCTGCCTGACATTAGTTTTTCTATTTGTCTCTTGCAGCACTTTTACAGGCAGTCATATCTGGTGATCTGCTGAAGGTAAGCACAGAGCACTGAGTGTCCACTTATTCTCAGTTTTTGCTGGTCTGATATATTGTAAATTTTATCATGCCTTTGCTCAAAATAAAGATAATCTGCTGTAGGGACTGCTGGCAAGTGCCATTTTACAGCCTTTCCAGGAAACCCTGAATACTAGGGGAACACATCAGTCAGGTGAGGTGTGAAATTTGAGTGAATAGGAGCTGGTGTTAAGCACACCTTTCAGCTCAAGATTCATAGCCACTGCATGGAGTAATGTGCCAGTTACTAACAGGGAAATTACTATGTTGAACAGCGGGGTAGTTCTTACACAGCCTTAAACAGTAAAGGATATTTTACACCAGTGAGGTTGGTGGCCAAATGAGTTGCTAGATTTCTTAATATCTACCTAGGCAACTGACAGACCAGGTAGAACAAACCTCAGCTGGTTGTTTTATTATCTAATGGATGTCTCAAAACATGTAGCATCTTGATATAATAAGTTTGGGAGTAAGAAGTACTCATGGAAAAATGTTTTGTGCTCAAAGACTGAAGTCCCATGTTGGACAGCTTCTCAAGCTATGCGTTTCAGTAGCCAAGTCAGGATTTGGAAACATGCCTTCAAATTTGGATGAGGACTGTGATTAATGATTGCAATTTTATCTGTAAGAAGCCAGCTTGGAGACATTTGTAAAAAAATGACAGTGCTGTTAGGCCAACTTTTTGCCTGTATGTGCCCCTTCTATACCACTGCCCTAGCCCTTGTGGCTGCAGTGTCTAGGGGGCTGTCTTTCAACCAGCAGTGATAAAGATATTGCCTCCTTTTCACTTCTTGAGAAGTTTTTGCCTGAGTTGCCTTCGGAAGCGAAACTTCTTGCCCTTCTTCAGATGTCCTGCATCATAAATAATGTCTCACTGTTGCAGCTGTCTCCCTTTTCTACAGTGATCTGCACTGCAAATCCCACACCTCACCTCTCCCCCAAAGTCTGCAGCATTTCTGAGTCCTGGCTAGTTGATGTTTCCTTGTTATTCTTACCCCACATCATGCTTCCCCCTCTGCCAACCCTGAACAAGGGGCAGAGAAAGAGAAGGGAGATCTGGGATAATTACCTCACCTCCTTGTTGGTTTTTGAGTTGGAGTTTTCTGATTTAGTCAAAAAACATTTGACTTCTGTGCTAAGGAAAAATTAGAATTTTCAGTAGAGAAGCCAGAATCTTCTATCAAGTACATCTACAGTAATACCTTGCTATTTCGTGCTTCGAATTTTGCGTCCTCACTTCTTGGCAGGTTTTCTCCTAGGATACAGCCCGTCCCAGTGCAGCAGCGTGGAATGCCACCATACGCTTCCCCCACAGCCACTGAGGGCAGGCGAGGCACCTGGAGCGTGTTCCCCACCCCGGGACAGGCGGGTGTCAGGCTGGGGCTGAGGGGACAGGGCAGTGGGCAAGCCACATTTATATGTATATAAATTCCTTTTTGTATTTCATGGGGGAGTCTTGGAGCCAAACGCCCGCGATATTCGAGGTATTACTGTATTTTGAAATATCCCAACAGTTTCACCATATTTGGTTTGCAAACATTGCTAGCAAACAATAATACATCACCAATAAAGTAGTAAGGTCTCGTGTTTTAGGAAATACAGGCCATTCTTCTTAACCTATATAATTGTTGATACTTCTAGTTTCAGGTGTTTAGAGTGACCTCCTATGAAAACCAATAAAGAATTTACCTGCATATTTGTTTTCCCACTCCTTCCAACTTATCCTTCTGTGTTGTTTTTCTTTCTCTTTTTTCTTTTATAATTTTCTTTTTTTCTGTTTATTTTTTCTTTTTTTCCCAGTTCATAGAATGCTGTAAAAAAGGAGCCAATTTGTTAATCCAAGGACCTGATCACTGCTCCTTGTTGCATCATGCTGCCAAGACTGGGAACTGCGAGATTGTGAAATACATCCTGGAGCATGGTGAGTTACAGTAGGCAAATCCACAGAGCTGTCCTTTGGCCAAGTGTCAGTCAGGCAAAACCATACTGTGTAGCTGGAAGTGCTCTCACTCATCTATAGCCTCACTCAACAAAATGGGAGACATTTGGACACTTGCTGTCCTAATGCAGCAAGTGTGAACAACAGGCTGGGAATGTGGCAGCAATGTCAGTAATGGCTCCAGATAAAGTGTGAAAACAAAAATTAGAATGGCTTTTGAAGAGTATGGGGCTGGGAAGAAGCAGTGTTGTGCTCTAGTTAGAACCTCTGGCATAGCAATCCTCTGAACTGTTGTTCAATTAGAGCATATGTTGTAAAAAGCATATAATCTCTCGGAAAACATTTACAGGGCTGGAGAGCTCATACAACCATTGCTATTACTTCAGTATGTAATAACACATTAGTCAGGAATCTGTCTACTTATTTCTAGACTAAATTGACCTAGCTTCCATTTCAGCCTTGCAAAGTTATATCTCTGTTAGATTCAAGACCACCTGATAGCAAAAAAATTTGATCTCCATTTTTTATTTATAGGCTGTGATCACACCATTGCCCTTTTTTCCTTTTGACTCATCTTTGTCAATAGCAGGGATTGCAGGCACACAGATTATGCAGCAATTTGTTTCAGTCTAATGCAGTCACATTAAGGAGTTTCTGCCTGTTAAGCTACTGTAATCTTGTTTCCTTATTGCTGGAGAGTGCTACAGTAATGTAGTCACTGCTCTGCATATACAGTTATACCTCCTGCATCGCGAGGAAAGGGACAGGCCAAAGGCATCACGAAACATTATTCTCGCCAAGAACTGGAGGTCGTTAATATGCATGCAGGACACGCCCATTGCTCCACCCCTGAGAACTTCGGAGCTCTGCGGACAATTCTCTGCTCCTTCCCCTTGTCTCTCTCAACACAAGAGAGCAAAGGGAAGAGTTTCTGAGCGGCTGCTCTGACCGTGTGTGTTCCCAGCGCAAACTCTGCGCCGCTGCTCCCCCCGCCAGCCTGGCCCAGCCCCAGTGCTCACGTGGAGTCTTAGCGGAGCACACAGGAGCGGGTCAGGGTGTCGTAGGTCTCTAAATGCTGTGCCTGTGCTGCACCATGCCGTGCCCAAGCTGTGCCTGCGCCGCCCCGCGCCATGTCCGAGCCGCCGTGGGGGTGCAGGGGTGGAGGGGTCAGGTTGGTATGGGAGTTTCTTTCCCTTTAACATCCACTGGTTCCGTGAGAGAGGGGCAGCGCTCCCGGACGGCCCCAGAGGGCAGGGGAACAGAAGCCCCCTCCCAGCACACAGCTTGCCTTGCTTTCATAAGGCAGTCTCCCTGTTCAGGGACTTTCCCGCAGGGCGGGGTGAGTCCCGCCCCACAGGCACCACTGCATAGCCCCTCGGCAGAGCAGAGTCAAACTGCGTATGTCTCAGCCAGCTGAGCTCGCACACGGCAGAATCATATTTGCGAAAATATTGCTTTGTAAATGGGCAAGGTTGAGAAAGAGAAGTCGCGATACAGAGAGGATTCACTGTAAAACTGAAGTCAGTTATCAGCCTCCTGCACTCTAGGAAAAGTTTTCTATTTCTTTAACCATTCTTGTAACCTTTCTCTGACCCTACTTTAAAATATCAGTGGCTATTTTTCCTTCTGAATGTCAAAATCAGGTACATTATTTCAGCAAAAGTGTTAGCACTGAACACAGGGACTGCCTCTGGCAATTGGGATAAGTGTTAGCTGATGCTCGAAGGGTATTGCAGAATTTGTACAGAGAGAAGAAAAAAACACAATTCATAAGAACAGAAGAAGTAACAATCTATCTGTTTGAGCTTGACTTCTAAGTTAGGTGTTCAGATACAGGTGCCTATAAGTTTATCTATAGGTCTACGTTGCTGTACTGTCAACACCAATCTATCACATTTACTCTTGTATGACAGAGGTACTAGAGGAGACCTGTCCTCTTCCAGTGGCAGATGGAAGTGAGGAGGGCATCCTTATTAACAACAGACTTCTAGCATGAACAAATCAAGAGAGAGATCGTAGTTGAGGAAGTAATTAGAGCCCAGTAAGTAATTCAGGTGACAGTTACCTGTGCATTTTATCCACTTAGATAAACATAAATGCCTAATGTCATTTGCTCTTGGATACCCAGGACACATGCATAGGTCTTCAAGATGTCACACAAGGCCTAGGGAAGGACTACCTGGACTCGCAGCTAAAGCCCAAGCAGGCATCCTTCTCATTCTTAATGCATCCCAAGCCTTGCCCATAGATACAGCGAGCCCCCGCGTATTCACGATCCGCTATTTGCGAGCTTTAGTATTTGCGGGTGATTTTTCCGCGAGCTCTGCAACCTCGGTGTGTGTGCAGAACTTACCACGACCTCAGTCTGCAGCCCCCGGCTCTGCCGCCCCCGCAACCCCCGCTCACGCAGCCAACCCCGTCCCTAGAAATCCACTTTAGTACAGTGGTAAGTGTCCCCACCTGTCATGTGGGAGACCTGGGTTCGATTCCCGCCAGGGAGACAGTGTTAAGAGTTGGACTCGATGATCCTTGTGGGTCCCTTCCAACTCAGAATATTCTGTGAAAGAGTCCTGAAATGTCCCATGATCCAGTATTACTCCCCCCCGCCCCGCTCACAGGGCTCACGGTGCACTCCAGCCCCAATCCCATCCCGCTCGCTCTCTTGCCGTGGCTCGTGACGCTGGCCACGCACACCCCCCCCGCCTCCTCGCTTGCACAGCCAGCCCCGTCCCCACTTCCACCCATCCCGACCCCGTACCTGATGCTCCCATGCCGCCGCTCACTCCCCTGCCCCACGCCGGTCCCGTCCTCGGCGATTGCCCCTCCTCCCCCAGAGCTCACCTGCCTCAGCGGAGCACATCTGAAACAAACCCCACTCCCAGGACCCACCCTCATCCTGACTGAATTAGGGGAGGGGGCGTGTCTACGGGCGNCACTTTAGTACAGTGGTAATTGTCCCCACCTGTCGTGTGGGAGACCTGGGTTCGATTCCCGCCAGGGAGACAGTGTTAAGAGTTGGACTCGATGATCCTTGTGGGTCCCTTCCAACTCAGAATATTCTGTGAAAGAGTCCTGAAATGTCCCATGATCCAGTATTACTCCCCCCCGCCCCGCTCACAGGGCTCACGGTGCACTCCAGCCCCAATCCCATCCCGCTCGCTCTCTTGCCGTGGCTCGTGACGCTGGCCACGCACACCCCCCCCGCCTCCTCGCTTGCACAGCCAGCCCCGTCCCCACTTCCACCCATCCCGACCCCGTACCTGATGCTCCCATGCCGCCGCTCACTCCCCTGCCCCACGCCGGTCCCGTCCTCGGCGATCGCCCCTCCTCCCCCAGAGCTCACCTGCCTCAGCGGAGCACATCTGAAACAAACCCCACTCCCAGGACCCACCCTCATCCTGACTGAATTAGGGGAGGGGGCGTGTCTACGGGCGTGGCGTACTCGACTACCTAGTGGGTTCGCTATCTTTGCGGATTTCACAACTCATGGGAGGCAGACCAGACCCAACAGCCCACGAGTAACGGGGGTTCACTGTATATCCAGTGGTACAACCTGTCTGTGTGTGGGCAACTGAACTGTGCCCCAAATATCTGACTGTGGGGGGCTGAACATATCCATGTGTAGGTATCTATACCTAAGAGAGTAAGTAAAGTATAGTTGGCCTTGTATCCAAATAATGGCCAGTTTTCTCACCAGTTCTAACTCTACCTCCTATTTAATGGCTCTGGATTATCTCATTAGTCACAGTGCATATACATATTCCACTGATTTCTGTAGACAGGCATAATTTTGCTTTATTTTCTTACTGCCCCCGATTGCTTTTCACACTGCACGTGACCTGTGCCAATTCACTGTCATAGATGCCTCTCTTGGATTTTTCTTAGACACATACACCTTAACTTAGTCACAGTCTAACCCTGTTACTGTTCTTTTGGTGAAGGTTTAAAATGAGATCATTTAAACTGGTAAGAATGTAAGCAGGGAATCCATGGGAATTTTTAAAGTAAATATAAAAATGTGAGGGATTACGAGCTGTTAGACAAAGACAAATCAGAAGGTTGAGCAAATGTCAGCTCAGTTCCTCTCTCCCCTCTTTATCCCCAAGGATGGCTGGAAGCTTTTGCAGCTTTCCAGATATATGACCTCTGGGCTTCTCCAAATTCATTGTTTGTTTAACATTCTCAGGGGATCAGAGAGCGCATTGGACAATGCTCTAACAGGGGCCTTCTCTCTTCTCCCACCAAGCAATTAATGAAATTCATTTCTACCCTCGGCACTTCCCTGTCACAAATGAGCTCTCTTGCTGAATCATCATCATCATAATGTCCTTGTTTTTCTTTGCATTCTCTGGCATCTGGTTTCTTCTCAGCATTAATTACTGTATATGACCTGTTCCAACACTAACAATATCTGAGGCTTTCCCTGCATCTAGCTTCTCATTCCTACTGATATCCACCCTTCATAAAAATGAACCTTACTCCTGTTCTGGCACTTGCCTCTGCCCAGTCACAGTTCCTCTGTAGTTTGTCTGCTTCCCATACATGACTGGAGATCGTTAATGTTAATGTGAGTCCCACTGTACAATACCCTCAAACTCATTGCACAGAAAATTTATTGTTAACCCCATGAGGAAAACAATCTTCTGAATGTCTCTAAAAAACAACAGCAATGAAACAAGATAAAACCCACTGCATTAAGAATTTTAACTGGCTAGTTTGAAAATAGTGGGATAAATCAAATGCAATACAGGAATGGGAGCCATAGAACTAGAATTAGAAAGAAGGGGAAATGGTGTAGTGATGCTGATGCTGTCTTTTGTGGAGATGGTTTTATGCTTTCTGCAAATATGCAGGGTTCATTAATATAAAAAGTTATTCTGAGATCATGATCAGAGTGACTTCAGATGTTAAGGGGAGGAAAATAACCTATCTTAAATTAGAAATAGCAGAGATGAGTCATACGGGGAGACTGCTGTGCAGTATTACCAGATACTTAGCAGTGGACCAGCGCAAGCCTGAAATAGCAGCTGAAGCACCAATGTAGTAAGTGTCAGGATGACAGCTGCTTACTGCTGTAGGAAGAGTTGTGCTGGCTACTGCTCCAGCAAAACAATCTCTCTCAATTCCCTGTGTAGGAAGGGCAGATACACAGACCTATTGGTTGTTTAAGGTTACTTTTGTAAACCAAGAGTCTTTTGCCTTTAGTAGTACGGTCAGCTTTAGGGTTGTGTCTGTGGTTGAGCTGTGAAATGCTTAGTTAGAAACTGAGGGCCAAACTCAGTAGGTATCAGAACCACAGCTGCTTGTTGTGGCAGTTAGCAACAGCATCACATCAATGCATTCACATTAGAGAAGAGTTAACTGTTTACTTGCTTAACATAAACAGAATTAAGGAAGGCTTAAGACTTTCCATTAGAAAAAGGGCCTCCTAAATCATCATCTGTATTTAGTATCAAACTTGGCTTGAAATCTTGGAATCTGACAGTTGTGAAAAAATTATAATTTGGAGACATTGTACAGGTAATTCCATTTGCCTTGTCCTTGTCTTCTCCTCTTGTCTAGAAACTCAAAAGATAAGCAAGAATTCTATAATTAATCTCAGGTATTTTGATTTTAAACAGAAGAGTGAGCAGATGTTTTCAGTTGCCTTAGGAGTTTGTGGTGAGAACTTCTGATGCAACAGTCAGTAGATAGAGCATCCCATCCTAAACACTTCTATGTCCTCAAACCTCGATGTCCTTGTATTATTAGAAGGCATTCCCTGGTAAAAAAACATGGTGCTTTTGTTAATCTTAGCATTGTGAAGTCCACAGTTAAGACCTGTCAGTGAATTTGGATTTGCATCCTGACCAGATTCAGGATTTTCTGAGAAGGCTTTTGGACAGCAAATTTGGCTGTGACAAAGATGTATGTTGGCAACATAGTTTGGATAGTCATCAGAAAGTAACACTGAATGAGAGTGAATTTATATGACAGTATGTCAAGATTTGCAGAGTATTTTAGGGCAGTTGTCATTTTTGAGGCACCTAAGCAGAAAAAGGCTTAGTTTTTCTAGAAGGCACAAGGTATAAAATAGCCCATTTTAATTTGCAAGTTTCCCAAATTTTAGGGCAACATGGCTGAGAGACAGGTAGGCTGAAAGGAATGCTCTCATAACTAGACTAGCCTCTGTGTTACAGTGGAAATTCTGCGCTAAAAGGCACTTGCAGGAAAAAATAGACATTTAAAATTTTCACATCAGGTGGAAAAGAAGAGTGTGGACCTGGGGGAAAGTCTTGAAGTAGTTCTGAATTTCCAGTTTACTGTTATTTTGAAAATATTCCCACTTTGAAGGTAAGGAACCAAAGGCAGTCTTGTCCCCCAGATAACAATCTCAATCAGGCTATTAAACCAAGAGAGTTTTGACAGATAAACACCCAGAAATGCTGATAGTGTCTGGCATTACTGCTTAAAGTAAATAGCCTTCTTCCCTAGTTCTGACAGGACAAGGGACTCGCAGGGGTTAATAACTGTGGATCTACTTTGGATAGCTATAACCACAACCACTGGAGAAGGGTATGCTGTGAGCCCAGAGGCATTTCAGAATGTGTTGTTCTGAATATTTTGGAAATACCTTTGAAATATGGCCATTTAGACTCTCTGTGTGTTTTTCTGTTTCGTTTTTTGGTTGGAGTGAGCTCAGCAAAAGGGCAGCTGATTTTAAGCATCTTTTTCCTTTCCCTCCTCCCATCCCAAGCTCAGGATGCTTTGTCTCCTGACAAACTGGAGAAGGCCTTTGGTGGAGTGAAAAAGGGCAAAAGGAGAGAAGGAAAGAAGTTAATAATTTTACATAGACAGGCCATGGATGATGTTAAGGAAAGGGAATGATCTCAGCTGAGCTTCCCCTTGATGTGTCATGCTTTTCAGCTCCTTTCATGCAAAATTCTCCCCCCTCATCATCCTGGTCCCCATCCTGCCATTCTTCAGCCCCCAGGTCTCTTTTCCTCTTTCTCTCTCTCTTTTTTTTCCCCTCTCTCCACCTCTCCACACTTTTCTATCTTTTGTTTTTATTTCCCCTCCTGCTGTTTTCCTTGATAGAAATCTCACTCATGCATTTCCCTTCCGGATTTCTATTGGGTTATTTTGTCCTCTTTCTCTCTGCGCCTTGGTCCCCTTTTCTTTCTCTGCCTCTTGTCCCAGAGTAAAACAGCCGCCTCCCTGCTGGGTCAGGATGACAGTGCCGTTAGCTTTCTCAGTGCCAGCCCTTCCCACATCTGTGCAGCTTTTGTCCCAGGGCAGAGGGGGATTTGGAATGGTCGGTTGGCAGCGCCAGGGAGACTGATATAAAAATGAGGTCCAAAAAAGAAAGGAAAAGGAATTAGGAGGAGGGCGTGAGATGGTTTAAGAGAAGCACAAGTGAAAATAAAATAAAGAAGTAAAGGGCACAGCTCAGGCTGTGTGTGAGTTGGGACGTTGCAGCTTCAGAGATAGGCCAGAGAGAATGGAAATAATGAATCTTGGTATCATGTTGTGCAACTAATTGATTAACCCCAATATCTGGCCCTTATGTATGACTCAGATGGAGTCAGAACTCTCCCATAAAATGTTTAATTTAGGACAGTATCCACTAGAGTACCCTTCGCACTTAGGCAAAATTTACCTGTGGTCTCCTCAGATGTCTACTCGCAGGCTGCCCTCTCAGTCCTCAGCACTCAGCTCCTCTGTCCTAGACCTTATTTCTTCTTGCTCCAAACCAGTTTGCCTTTGCCCTTGGCTTCCTGTCTCTTCAGACCTGCTCTGCCTCAGCTGCTTCTTCCTCTCAAGTCATCTTCTTCTCACTCTCCATCCTTCCTCCTAATCTTGTGACACCTTTTTCTGCTTACCTGAGCAAGTACCTCTGCCAGATGCAGGCAGCTCAGTTACCCTCTTCCACCTTGGTAACAAAACCTTCTTTGCTCTATCCATGAACAGAAATAATAGTTGGCACTGTCCCTTCTAACACACTGCAGTCCATTCCTGCTTATCTGTCACTGAATGTGTCTTTGTATAAAGCAACCAGGAATTATCTCTGCTTTTGAGAGAACGTGATTGTCTCTTGTGAGATGTAAACAAGTCCTTTTCTTCATATGTGCTTTTTCAATTTTCTTTTTAGTTTCTCAGGCATTATCTTTCTTTCCTGTTATAAAGATGACCTCTTTAGCCCCCTGTACCCTTCTTCCTGCTTGTGGGATCTTGGAGTCATGAGTGATTCTTCTTTTTGATAGGCAGGAGTGAATTCATAACTGCTGAGTATGAAGATGAGGATGTGTGGTGGTAGAGTCAGGGTGCTGTGCATTAAAAATGAACAGTGGCTAATGAGCTTAGAGAACTGTCGTGACAGATATGCAGTGGGGACTAAGACACCACCCCTTTCTCATGACAGAAGATGAAGTCAAGGAGCGACTTGCAGCTCCAGTGATAGTGTGTGCGTACATTGAAAAGGCAGCGAGGCAAAGGCAGGCTGCTCTGATACATTTTGAAATACACTCGGAGTGAAAGGAGTGTAGAGAGGTTGTGTGTAGGTCTTTGTAAGCAAGTAGTGTGAAATTCCTCAGTTTCAGGTGAGACTTGCTGTAAGCTCCTGAGGACTCTTGAATTTCAAAGTTAAAGTGTGCTGAAGAGAAATATTCATGCATAGGAAGGAAAATGCCTGTAAAGTTTCCCTATTCCCCTTGCTAACTGCCTCTTACCATCTGGCACTATACTTCAGAGCATTGAAGAGAAGAATAACACAAAGACTCCAAAGGGAAAAGTTTTTCTTGTTTCAAATGCTATCCAGATCCTAGCCTTTCCCTATCACTGTAATTCAGTGATGGAATTTGCTGCTATAAATATGTGCTTATAGTGAATATCAAGGACAAAAGAACATTAACATAAATGCATTTTTTTTTCCCACTTAAAAAAATCTTTTCTGTTTTTCTTAATCTTACTTTCCTGATCATTCCTAACCAGTAGAGTACAGGATTTGCATATCAATATAAAGACTGCTGGGAATATTCCACCCTGATCTACATTTTGTATAACACTATTAAATGGAGTAGCACAGGGATGTCATTCAAGATGGAATTTGGCTAATTTCAACTTCCGAATGACATTTTCCCTCTAGTAGTTACAATAGATTTTAACGTGCAATATATCAGGGTTTCCAATATATCAGCATTTTCAATGCACTGTACTTCTGTGAGCCACTTAATTGAGCAAGGTGAAGAGTGAGAAAATAAACCCCATGAATATTCATTCCCAGTATAATTTAGAGGCTGATACTCCCTGGTGCTGACAATCCAGCAGTGACTGTGCATTCAGAATTTTACTAGTGCAAGGGCTCTTACAAGCAAATATTACATTGACTTTTGACATACTTGTGCAACTGGAGTTTTCAGTTGTCTTCTTTTACAGATTTGTTCTGAGAACCTTCTCCTGGTAGATGTATTCTTCTAGTCATTCTGAAAAATGCAATATGACATATCTGACTGTCTTTTGCAGGTCCACCTGAGTTATTGGATATGACAGACAGTGAAACGTAAGTACAACCTATTCTGTCCTTCACATTAGGTGTGTTAGACTTCCAGACTTCTCTTGGTTTTCAAGTTTAAACTTTAAAAAAAAAAACTTGTAAAATGCCCCAGCTCTTCAAAAACAAACAAAAAGCCAAAAGTCCCCCTAAACCCAAACATGAGTGAGCTCATGTGTGGCTTTCTGGTCTAAAATAAATATTTCTTGGAGTTCCTAAAGGACAAGTTCTCTATTGCTTCCTGTACTTCCTTAATCTTTCTAGAGGAATAGAAGTTCTGCATCGTGCTTTGGTGTTTCTGGCATCCAGGTATCAGGGGACCAACCTGAAGAGTAAACTCTAGAAGTCAGGAAGTTACTTTTCTTGATCTACACCTTTTCTTCATTCCTTTCTTGATTCATCCCGAGTGCTCTGCCTTAGCTCTCCCTAGTGGCCATAACCTGTGCAGTTGAAAGTTTTCATCAAGTAGCTAAAACATCAATCACCTCTGTCCTTATATAGAAAAAACCAAAACAACAACACCCAAACAAACAAAAAGAAAAGTGACATTACTTCCCAATTCCCCACAGCTCTACATGTGGTTGTACAGTATTCCCTTGAATATCGCGGGGAGTCATTTCCAGAAAGATGCTGTGATAAGCGAAATCTGCAAAGTTGTGGTAAATATGGTGAATACCGTAAAGCCAGGGGGAAAAAACCCACGATGTATTGAAGCTGTGAATGGTGAAACACGATGCAGCAAGGGATTACTGTGTAATCAAATTTTTGCAAAAGCTTGTAAGGAAGCATAAATAATCCAGGAAAGTGTGTGGAATATACGGGAAGCAAAAGCCAGCTTTCTCATAGGGATTAAAGCTACTATTCCTCATCCCACAGTGCCCTCCTCTGCCAGCAGGGAACACCTTCTGTACATCTGCATGTGTGAAGTCCAGAGGTGATGGTGCCTGGATGGACTATCTGGTTCTTTTCATCCAGTAGCATAGCACACCCACAGGAATTAAACTGCTAGTGGGCATGGCTATGAGGTCTTCCCATTAGAGAGGTCCTTCTGCTAACTCTTGTAAAGGGAAGGTTCAACCTGTAACTGCCAGTATGAATTCATCTTTTGATCCTTGGGGAAATCAGATAGTACCCCATTCTAATTCTAGTTCTCCTGCAGCACAGGCAGATTCCTTACAAGGTTGCCTATTAATATTTCAACTTCCCCTGTTATGGACTGGGGCTGAAATTACTTTATGCATTCTCTGCGTAGGTAGGTGGTAATATATGTATTTCTTGTCATTTGTTATTTTGTACACATATTTATAATGGCCCTACTTGTTGGATGCTATAGTATTAAGGACACCTTTACAACTCAAAGCATATTTTCCTCTGTTTCTTAGGCAAATCTAGATAGATTTCTTTACTGTCAGTACTACAGTCAGTCTCAGAACTGTGTTACATGCAACTCCTGTCTGAGTGAGGAGCTTTGCAATAAATGTGCTCCCTTTTGAAAAACCTGTGTTCAAGTTTCCCCTGCAGCTCATCAGTTTTGTTTTGGGTAGAAAACAAAACCACAGCTCCTGTTCTTGTACATCCAAGAGAGTAGGGTATGAGAACCAGGGAAGCAAGTGCACTAGTATTAGCTTTGATGGGCAGGATTTTTCTAGGGTGAGTGCAAGAATGAGGCTGAGGAAAGACATTGCAGGAAGAAACAAAAACTGTTGTTGTTGTGCCTGCTGCGAAACAAGAAGGTTGCTAGTTTGCCTTTGCAGCAGTTAGCAGAAGTGGTGTTTGGATGGGAATGTGACATTCAGCCCTTTCAATACGTGAAATCTATTCGTGTTTCTGTCCCACCCCTCAGAGTTCTTCATCTGCTATTTGTGCATTGCAGGCTTTACTACTGAGTCAAAGGATGTAAATACTAAAGGAGAGAGTGCACAAGCCTACCTCTGCCAGCAAAAGGGACCCTCGCAGAAATACAGCATCCTTCTGTGTCTATCCTCTGCACCTCATACTTCGTAAATGTACATTGGTGCGATGTGTCTCACTGCTGGTTTCTGTATTTTGGTCTAGGGGTGAGACAGCATTACACAAGGCAGCCTGCCAGCGCCATCGTGCCGTCTGCCAGCTCCTGGTGGATGCAGGAGCCTCTCTGAGAAAGACGGACTCCAAGGTAACCCAACTCCATCAACTAGTTAAAAAATACTTCAGCCAAGCGAGACCAATCAGCATCCATCCCTGCTGTTTGCATGATTGAGGCTTCCCTGTGCATGCCAAGAGCAGCTCTTTTCAAACAAGCTATTTTTGTATAGAAAATTGTATTGATTTAAACAAATACAAGAGGCTTCAGTTCAGTCCCCAACATGGGTCGTCATCACCATAGTGAGAGCCTGGCCTCAGACTACTCAGTGCATTGGGTATGAATGAGACATCTTCATGGCACAGCAGTATCCTCATCCTGTGTGGTCAAAAGAGAGGCCTGTGGGCAAGGACCACCTGTGTGATCCTTGGTTTCTGGTTGCATAGCATCTGTGGGACTTGATTATTGTGTCTGCCTTGCTTTGTGAGGATGGTTAGCTATTTTGTTTTGCCCTGGCTTGTCCCTATGATCACTGAGGTGACACTAACCACAACCTCTCTCAGTGTAAGCCTGATTGAGAAGTCTGGGGAAAATTAGATTTGGGGAATATTCTGTCGGTACGTATAACAATCTGTTTGCTTAGGAGCATGGTCCAGAAGCTGCCTTTCTGGAATTTCTGAGCATAAGCATCCTGTGGTCAGCAGCTAAGAGTGGGTTGGTTCTCTGGGTTCCATAATCAGAAGAACCTTTGCTGCAGCAAGGAAGGCAAAACCAATTCCTAC
>WEKX01017138.1:187-11447 GCA_013390025.1 Pitta sordida
GGGGAGGTTTAGGCTGGATGTTAGGAAGAGGTTTTTTACAGAGAGAATGATCTCGCATTGGAATGGTCTGCCCAAGGAGGTGGTGGAGTTGCTGTCCCTGGAGGTGTTTAAGAAAAGACTGGAAAAAGAATTCCGTGACATGGCCTAGATGATGGGAGGCTTGGATGGAAGAATCGTGGTGTTCCATGCTTGGGAACTTGGACTAGATGATCCTTGAGGCCCCTTACAACTCGGAATAACCTGTGAATCTGTGATCTTCAAAAAGGCTCTCAGACCTGAACAAAATTTTTCATCCGGTGGACAAAATAATCTATGTAGGAACATCCATCAAGAAACTATGGTTTTCTTTGAAGAATAACCTATTTTTTTTCCAAAAACCTAAGAAAGTGCATAGCCTAGATTTCTTTAGTGTAGTTTTACAGTGTCCTAGGGTGGTGTGTATGTATTCCATATCTTTGTGTTTTTGGCTTGTGGATACTGGTCCTTAGGAACACCAAGGTCATTTTCTCTCTCTNTCAGCTCCAAATTTGCTTCAAATCTTGTCACACAGTTTTTCACTAACTAAATTATAAATAACTTTCAGTTTGTCTAAAATGAAGATATTTAGGCAATTAATTTCTCAACTTTAGAAGTTGGTAATATTGCCCTTCTACACACCATGGAGAAGAAATTTTTTAGCAGTCTTCTAAAATCAAATATTGTGGTAGAAATGTCAAAGAATGACTGATGGTCATGAAGATAGATTTTAAAACGCCACCCACCAATTATTAAAAATGAATGCCTAAATATTTTTTTACACTTCTAATTTACTTTGCTTGTTATTATTCTTTGGTTGATCTGCATCTGAAAAGTGACTTAGCTACACAATCTGCAGCATGATACTGGTAATACAGATGTCTTTACACATAGATTTTCTCAATGTTTTGTGACAAATTATGTTTGGCATGCAGCTGTTTTATAATATCTTTCCTTTGTCATATTTCTGAAAGCTTTAATCTCTACTATAAACTTATTGTAACACTTCACATTATAATACTCATGCCCCCAAGGAAAAAAGCATTCTTACAATAGCATATGGAGAATTTTTTTTGGGATTTACTGATGGCTGATCACAGTGGCATTTACATTTGAGTGACTCCTATTCATATAATTAATTTTTCTTTCCTAAACAACAAACTGTTCTGATGGAAAAAGTAACTATTGCTATTATTAGACAGAAACTACAAAACTCTAGGAAAGACAAAGTAGCTTTTATAAAGAACATAATCGGTCAATTTGCTATTTGTGATGAAGACAATTGATATATCCACAGCAGAAAAAGGGTTTTTCTTTTTAATTATCGGTGGCTAATTTGCAAATAAAAAGATAAATTTCATAAGATCAAAGCAATATGAACTTGAGTTGAAATAATTAAAGAATTATTGCTGAAGGAGGAAATGTTTAAAATATCTTGAATATATTCCTTTGAAGGTATTAAAATACCTATTTCTCATCAGAAATGTGGAAAGACTTTTTCTTAATTTGATGTTTTCTGTTTACAAGCTGAGCTAGATTGTATGTATTAGAGAAAAATAATTTTAAAAAATGTTCAATTTGGGTTTTAAAAAATATTTTAGATTTAGCTCTTGCATATCCCTCGTACTCACATGTGATAATATTTATCTCTGTTAATTTTGGTCTGTTAGATAGTGGAAAGTATTTCTTAAACTAGAAGGTAATAGAAGATTCCCCTGTGCAGAAGTGAATATTTTATTTGCTTTGTGTCTATTTAAGCACTATATCCAACCCATGTGACATAGTAAACCAACCAATATGAACCTCTACGAATTTGGAATTTGTATTCAAACTAGGGAATTAAAAATATGCAATCAACTAGAGATCACACATGTAAAACAGCCATTTCGCCTTTACTGACATCTTTACATCTGGGGATCAAGCAATACTTCAACACTACCCAGTATATAGCTTTTATATGTGATAGTCACACTATTCACAGTATTCACAGTATAGATAAGGTTGGAAAAGACCTTGAAGATCATCTAGTCCAACCTATAATCCAACTAAACCTAAAATCTATATCTAGATCATATCATTCAGCACCTAATCCAGCCTACCCTTGAACACCTCCAGGGATGGCGACTCAACCACCTCTGTGGGCAGCCCATTCCAAAACCGGATCACTCTTTCAGTGAAAAACCTTTTCGTAATATCAAGTCTAAACCTGCCCTGCTGAAGCTTATGACTACAACCTCTCATCTACTCTTCACAATACACATCATTGTGCCATTTTTTCAGGGAGCATAACAATTCTGCTATGAATAAAAAATGGTTTTGCAAATATAAAACCAATGGAATGTCTACACATTTACTTAGTGAGCTTTTGTAGATTCCTATAGATTAAAATACTTGTGACATTGATCTTAGCTGTAGGTCAAGAGTTGTGGCAAACTAGGACTATAAACAGGTAAGATACACAAAGAGAAGATGGAAGACAAGTGGATGTGCTGAACCTCTCTCTCTACCTGTTACAATTTTTTTCTGGTGAAGTGCTTCAACCACAAAAACACAGAGAATGCAGGATCTTTGTCTTCCACAAGTGAAATAATTTTGTTCCAAACTAGAAGTGACTTTTTTTGAAAATAATTTTAAAAATATTGTTTTCCAGAAACCTCAAACAATTTGAAATATACAGACAACCCTCTTCCACTTCCCACCCCCCGTATTGCAGCTTCACATCTTAGCAGTGTGATTTTTCAGTGATTAAGGAGGCCTGTTTTGGGACTGCGCATGCGCAACCTGACACGCATGAATATTCAAATTAGACACTCATGAATATTCAAATCAACTCACATACTGTGCTGCACGGACCACTGGTGCACTGCTCTGCCCTTGGCAAGCCGCACCAGCCCTTCTCTGCTCCTCGGCTCTGGGCCGCGCTGGCCCGTCTCCCCTCAGCTCCGCTCGGGACTGCACCATCTTCCCCCCCCCTCCCCTTGGGGTCACTCGGGGCCGCCAGTACAGCAACATGGGCAGCTCTCCACACCAGTGTGAGCAGAAAATGGTTTTTTCCCGGCATAGGGTGGCTGCAGGCACCAGAAAGCGCTGACACAAACAGCCATACGTAGCGTGGCGGTGCCAAAACAGCGCCGGAGCACCAGGGGGCTGTGTGAGGATGCAGGGTAATTTTGCATATTAATGCGCTGCCAATCAATGCAGACAGAGGGCTTCGTGGGTGAGGGGTAAGACCCATAGTACTGTGGTGTAGGTGACCCGACTGTATATTCTTTCCATTTCTATTATATATTATAAAGAGAACATCTGGCTGCCTGATGCTCCAAGAAACAGATTTCAGGAGCCTTCAGTGAGACCAAGGGTAATTAAAGGAGTCCAGTAAACAATGATGGTGTTAGATAAAATTAAGATTTCCGTTTGGCCCATTTCCTGGAAGTCAGGCTGCAACATAAGGAACAGCCAGGGATTTTTACGATCATGGTGACGAAAAATTCTGAAAACCTTTTATTAAGAAATTCTAACAATTCAAACAGTGGATTCTTAAATAGCTACATTTGACATCACAGTGGGAATGACATAAAAAAATATACTATTTACAATATTATACATGCACATTTTAACACATATATAAAAGTGACTAAAATATTTTGATACATTTACATGTGCATATAAAAATATGCACCTCTTCAAGATGCATATGAATCACTATCATAATAGCTATTTTTTCTAAACCTTGTATTCTGATGTGTTTAACAAAATGCTTTTATTTTCAGGATCATTTTCTTTTATTATTATTGAAATCTAAGGGTAAAAATGCAGGTCTCAAAATCCTTAATATTTGTTCATCAGCTTTTCTTTATGAAGAAAGAAAATTCTTATATGTTCATATGCAACTTACTTTGATTTATGTGAAAACCTGAATTTGGTCATGATTTGACTCTCAGTTTTGGGACAAAATAACTCTGCAGTAACAAAGAGTTAAGTGTTTTATGGAACTGGTATTGGCCAAAACCAGTAAACATGAACTTTTTTCCCACCCATTTTCCAATTTTGTAACTCATAAACTGAAGGAGGAAACTTTCATGACTTAATCAGAACAGTAGAATGCCATTCAGCATAACATTTCATGTTATGCCCATGCTCTGGATGTCACTGACTTTGAGATATGTCAGTATGCCCTTACGATAACTCCTGAAATTCTCATTAGTGTAGACATCACCTCACTGGGCTCAAAGCTGAGTTCTAATTGCCCTGTACATGCTACTGGTTTAAATCCAATAGGTCTTCATTATCATAGCAACACTTGAAATAACTGAATAATTTTATGGTATTTGATATAGATGATAAATCAGAAAAACATTCCCACATAGGGAAATAAATAATCTCTTGTGAGAATATGAAGGAGTTATTAATTACTGAGAAGGAAAAATAAGGAATAAAATATCATTTAAGCGTGTTTCAGAGTAGTTATTAAAGGACTTGAAAAAGTGAAGAAGTATCAAGGATACATGAGGAAGGTTGGATAGAACAAATATTTAAAACAAGAGCTTGACTAAATAAGCAGATGATGTGAGGAAGTTTAAAGAGAACTTAATGGATGATTTTCATTAAGGTTTCATTAAGATTTCACTAATGATTTTCATTCTGGCTGTGTGAAGGCACAGCCAGAATAGCTAAAACCTATCACAATCAGAAGTAATATTAAGAGGAAAACAATTCAAAAACATAAGTGGAATCTCAGGTAGTAAAAAAACCTGCATTCCTAAGTCAAACGATTGAACATTTCAAACATTTGAAAATCAAGGAAATAAGTGTAAGGCTTAGAATGTGAGCTTTTATTTCTTAGAGAAATACCGAAACGTTTGAAAGTCCAAACTTCCAGGCTGTGAGACAAAATTCTGGATAGGAGACAATCCAAAATAGTGATTTAAGGAAAGGTATGGGAAAAGGATTCATCATAGCCCTGTCGTATTAGAGCTATCCCATTCTACCCTAAACATTCTCGTTCTTATAATCTTTGTTACTTTAATTCTGATCTGATTCCTCTACTATACTGGCTTTGCAACTCTGCTAAACATTTTTTCATGAAGTTTACCTTCTTTGCAGAAATAGCTCCATTAGTTCAGCTGTCTTTCAGAATATATTTCTTTAAAATAGAAATCTATCTTGTCAGAAAGAGATTAAAGTAACAAGCCCAGAGATAATACTCCAGCACCCATCAAGAGTTAGATCTGAAGATAAAGTCCCTGGAGGAGTCTGAAGAGCCAAACTCTGCTCTTTGAACAACTGGATGCACATGAGAAATGGTTGACGTAAACTCTGCTCAGTTTTGAAAACCACTGGCTTCCTGTGATTAGGAAGAAACAGTCCATATCCTCTCTAATCATCTAATGATATTTTCTGTATTTTTTCTCTAAGGGGCCTTAGGCTGATATAAACAGATATATTTTAGGTGAGACAAACTGTGACATGATTTACCCACATCTTGAGAAAACTGCATATTGTGTAAAATTATTCTGATGAAATTCCTTTGACAGATCTGCTTCAACGTCTGCAGATTAAGCACAGTAGAGAGCACCCTCCGGTGGTTCAATGGATTGTATCTAAACATTCCAAGAAGAAATTGGCCATTCAAGGAAAAAAAATAAAAAAAGTTTTGGTGAATTTGCTTTCAGTCACTTTTTAGGGCAAATACCATTTCAGAAAGAAGTAGATAATTTTACCTTTGCAATACAAAATTGAGTCATAGCTTATGAAGAAATCAAATAGCTCTTTAAATTTTGGCAGTGAATTCTGTCTTGAGATACAACCAACAATAGATTCAGAACTGCAGGATAAGACGTGTAAAATAATTCACTGTTCTCTATGGCTTAGGCTATCTCTGGATCTCTCTGTATAATTATAGGTATAAGCAATAGGAGCTGTTTGGAGGACTGCAGAACTAATACTACTATAAACTCGTGTACTCTCTGTAACTATCTATCCCACAAACCGCGTCTTCTGAGCCTCCTTTTTCTTATATCAAATCTGGATGTGCTCCAGATCCATTGTTTGGAACTAACATGGTGCTAGGACAGGAACTCAAACCACACTTCTGCACTCACAACCACAAAAGTGCCATAAACTCCATGTTCCTTACATGCTATAACCTTCACCTGACCATGATCACAGAATTACAAAATATTCTGAGTTGGAAGGGACCCACAAGGATCATCGAGTCCAACTCTTAAGTGGCACCACTACTCCCCCGGCAGGAATCAAACTCTGGTCTCCCACGTGCCAGCTGAGGACACTCACCGCTATACTAAAGTGGATTTTTGATGTGAGATATTTCAGAAGTTTGGATAGTCTGAAGGTATGCATATACAAAACAGTAAACTGAGAGCAGTAAATACTAATACTACTAGCTGATTTCATGTTCCATTTCTTCTTGGGCACTGATTTTCAGAACACATAGAGAAAATTAAAGCTCTTTTGCATCTCTATTAAGTACGTATGAAACTGCCTAATTGCTTCACAAGTTATCAGGGACATGAGAGGAGAGAATAGATAGATAGATAGAAAAATTAAGAATCCTTATTTTCTTGTGAAAGTGGCTAAAGGGTGTCACAGAAAATGGAGATATTGCCAGAAAGAAGAAGAAGACTGAGAAAAAAAAAATCATGGAGAAATTTAGTACAAGGAAAGAATAAGGAAACTAATTACAGTATATCCTCACTGCATTGCGACATTTCCATTACGACTTCGTGAATTTGTGAGGAAAATTTCTCGCAATTTTACTTCAGCCATTTGCAAGGTTCCCCGGCTGACGCATGCGCAGTGCCTCTGCTCTGCCGAGGGGCAGCACTGGGAGGGCCAGGAGTCATGCTGTCATGCTGTACCCTGTTACTCTAAGCCCAGCTAGGGACCGATACACACACCCCCCCTGGGGCGCGTGTTACTGTTTCCATGGCTACAAGCGAGGAAGGCAATGTGCCCACAGGCTGCTGACTGGCACACCTGGTGATGACGTAGCCCGAGGGAAACTGCCCCACAAAAGTGAGGCAAGTGAGGTGGGGCAAGCGCTGTGTGCTGGGAGGAGGCAGCTGTTGCTGCACCAGGAGGAGGCTTCTGTTCCCTCACCCTCTGGGACTGTACAGGCAGCACTGCCTCTCCCAGGACTGGTGGATGTTAAAGGGAAAGAAACTCTAATACCAACGCCTACCCCCTGCCGTAAGTGGCACGGGGTGTTGCAGTGTTGCAAAATTAAGGTTTCCCAGGCTTCAAGAATGCCAACCAGAGCCCAGGGACACCCCTTCCCCACTCCGGAGGCAGGGTAAGCACGTGCAGTGGCAGCAGCCAGATGGCAGCTGCAGAAGCTGCTGGGAAGGCGCTGACTCTGTGGCCGTGCAGCGCTGACAGCCCCAGCAGGCTGGGACAACATGGGGCTCAGATGGCGTGGGGCCAACCACTGGAGAGGGGAGAGTGGGGGAGGAGCGGCACGAGGTTTGCGCTGCCAGTGGGGCAGTGTGAGCATGCACGACCACAGCAGGCTGGCCCCGGATGCAGATGTGGAAGTAGCAGTGTGGCTGAAGAGAAATGCAGGGATTCTTGGGGGGGTCTCCTGAGGCAGACAGGGCTCAGAAACACTTCCCTTTCCTCCCCTGTGCTGCAAGAGCCAATGAGAAGGAGTTGAAAAGGTTCCCCAGTGCTCCTGATTGGCTAGGGGTGGAGTGATGGGCATGGCCTGTATGCATATTAATAACCTGCACATATTTGCGAATTTGACTTTTCACGAGACCTCTGACAAGACCTGTTTCTCGCAAATGAGGGGGTATAACTGTATTGCTCAAATAGAAAAAAAAATTAAAAAAATTAAAGTAGCACTTTTTAATATGCATTAGTAGGCCTATTAACTTAGAATCATAAGAAAGACAAGGCATGAAAATATTATGGATGTTACAGCAGCATTACTTAATGATGTATGGTACAGTTTTTATGGCCTATAAGTAGTACAGTAACACCTTACCTATTGTGGAGTATTGGTTCCAAGAACCTTCTATGAGAAGCAAAATCCTCAAAGTAGGAATTTATACATATGCAAATGTGGCCCAACCACCACACCGCCCCCTCAGACCCAGCAAGCACCAGGAGACATTCCTCATTTCTCCCCATGCCATGTGCCAGCCCTAGATGACCTGCTGGACTATGCCACTGATGTGGGCTGCCCGAGAAGCAGGCTCCCCTGGTACTCCATGGACTCCCCCTAACCACTGGTTCCCTGCCCTGTGGGGCTGGCGGGTCCCCTCCCACCATGGGAGAGGCATGTAGTACACCTGCGTGAATATTCACTGCGCCAATCAGCAGCCGCAGTTCTTGTGCTGGTCACGTGACCCAGGGAAAAAACCACAAAGGGGAGAATAAGCGGGGAAAACGCTTCACTGAAAAAAAATCCGCAATGTACTGGATCCGCGAATAGTGAAAAGTGAAGTAGCAAGGTATTACACATTTCATTAGAAAACCTACATCAAAACAGAGCATGCAGGTATGCATGAAGCATGAAGCATGACTGTATTTTGTTGAGTCCAAAGCATGCCAGAAATGAGTTCTGTTGTCTTTAACATCAGTGCCTGGGCATTGAGGACCATTGTTCATTTCCTTTTAAAAAAACAGTGAAAGACTTCTACCTGCAATATATGTGAAAATGAAAAACTAACTAATCATGCCGTCATATCTAGTCCTAGGTTGGACCCACATAAAATTAGAATTTCTTAAGCAGCAGGTTAGATCTGGAAGCAGTCTAAGAGCCCTGGAGCAACTACACATGAAACAACCCTTGTGGGATTTGAGAACATCCAGCAGCACACCTACTGAAACCTCGACTGTATCCTCCTGGCATCCTTAGCACCTGTGCTAGTCATACTGGTTGTTAGATTAGGTTTCATGTAAAGATTCTTGGCTGCCTTCACACTAATTTACACTGTAAAGTCTCCTTGTGTTTCATCTACCTAATGCTTTCTACTGCTACAAGCTTTATATGGGTTTTCAGACAAGATTCACAGGATACTATAACTTTGTATATCCTGAGATAACTATGCTTGGAGCCATCTGTGGATTGCTGGAGCCACAGCATGGCATAATCATAAAGTAAACATAATCATACGGCCAGCATAAAAGGACCTAGGAGTGCTGGTCGACAGCTGCTGAACATGAGTCAGTAGTGTGTCCAGGTGGCAGAGAAGGCCAGTGGTATCTCTGCCCATATCATAAATAGTGTGGCAAGCAAGACACCAGGGCAGTGACCCCCTGTACATATCACTGCTGAGGCTACATCTTGAGTCCTGTATTCAGTTCTGGGACCATTACTTAAAGAAAGGCTTTGAAGTGCTAGAGTATGTCCAAAGAAAGGAAAGGGAGCTGGTGAAGGGACTACAGTGTAAGACATATTAGGAGCTGGTATTTTTTAGACCGGAGAAAAGGAGTGCCAGGGCAGACACTATTGCTCTCTACAGCTACCTGAAAGTAAGTAAAAAAGGGAAGGGTTGACCATTTCTCCCAGGCCACTAGTGATAGGACAAATGGAAATAGACTCAAGTTGTTCCAGGGAAGGTTCAGGTTGGACATCAGGAACAATTTCTTTACTGAAAGAGTGGTTAAGCATTGGACCAGGCTGCCCAGGGAAGAGGTGGAGTTACCATTCCTGGAAGGGTTCTGTAAATAACTGGATGTGGCAGTTAGTGCCATGGTCTAGTTAACGAGGTGATGTTCTATCAAAGACTGGGCTCAATGATATTAGAGGTCTTTTCTAACCTTAATGATTCTATGATTCTATAAACTAGTTGCTGATAATAAGGAATTTCAATTGTCTTTGTTTTTCCTTTTGAGAGACAATTACAGAAACTCTTGTATCTAGAGAGATAATTTCTATCTAATATTACAACCAACATTCACCATCTTACTTTTGAGTTTCAAAATTTCCATAATCTAGTGTTCAAAATCCTATTACCAGTGCTTCCAAACCTATTAACCTCATTCTAGCACAAAGAAGGTTATTAAGACTGAAAATTAGATCAGACCAGATGAAACTCTCCTTGCAATCTCCCTCCAGACTGAATGAGGGTTTTGAACAATGCATGCATATTATATACGACTTAGAGTTTCTTTGAACATGCTTTTCTCTTGTGTGGTGATTTTATTTCTCATTAGATATAGCCCTAGAAGAAATACTTTACTTAAACTCTGGATCAGAGATCTACATATTTTCTAGACGATCAAGTATTTCATCAGGAGAAAAATATTTCTCTGGAATGATACATTCTACCCAGCTGCTAGTTCATCAGATTTTTATTACTCTGAAGCCCTTAATACTTCCAAACCAATTGCATATTAGTGAAGTCAGACTAAAGAGTTGAACCTACTAGATGACTCTTTTAACCCATTATTTTAATCCATTTCACTGGAAGTGTTAGCTTTACTAAACCATCAGTTCCAGAGTATTTGGTTTCCAGTTCATAAGCTTTATTATAAATCTGGCGATTTGACCTTATTTTCATATTTAGTGCAGTCAAAGACCAAGGATACAGATTATCCAGCATTCTAAATTAACTACAGAGAACTCAATGAATTTTACTATCTGTTGTGACAGTAATACATCTATCCTTCAAATCTTGGTTTCTTTTAGAGCCTTTTTCCTTTCAAATGTCAAGTATAATCATCGTCACTGAACATTAAGCAAATTATTCTTTCAGTTTGAGAGTCATGCCCAGCTACATTTTATTCCTACTCTGTCCTATCTTCATAGTAATTATAATGTTTTATTATTGGGTTTCTTCTCTGTTACCTTCAATGTGGATTTTAATTATTATAATATATATACATATATGCATATAAAAAAACATGCATATCTTAAATCAGAAGCTTGACTTTTAGAAATTTTTCAAGTTTTACTACACCCCTACCCATTTTTGTATGAAAGTGTATGTTTAAAAAAATATCGTATTTTCAACAGTTAGTGATATGATTAAGTAAAGAAGTTCCTGTCAATACACATGCCCAAAAAAATGAGATAACCAACACAAATTATGAAAAAAAATTGCAATTATTTCCACTTTATTAAAAAAGTACATCTGGAAGGTAAGTAGAATCTTACACCATTAAAACAACATAGGAAGAAAGCTGGGGTTTTCTACTGTATTAAATCTCCCTTTTCACAGAATCACAAAATACTACGAATTGGAAGGGACCCACAAGGATCATCTAGTCCAACTCA
>WEKX01017138.1:14130-33097 GCA_013390025.1 Pitta sordida
CGGACCGCTGAATCATAACTGCGAAAAATTTGCTTCGCAAATGGGCGGGGACGTAATGGAGAGGTCGAGATGCAGTGGGGATTCACTGTAGTTGCTGGCATATTTGAGAGTCACTTGAGAGTCAATCATGGCTTACAAACAATTTGCAGGCAATATTTGGAGGGTACCGTGACTCAAAGACCATTCCCTCTCAGTATTTAGGATGCAACTGTTCTGTTTCAGAGGATGATTATCAATGTTGTTCTATCAGTTGAACCTGAAGCCAGAAAATGGGTTCTAGTATTTTTTGTTTCTGTGACAGAGGTAGCTTCTGAAGTCACAGGGGTTGGTGACCTATCTGTTTGGGTCCATTGGCCAAACAATTGGTTAAATGATAAATTACTGCTTTTTTATTTTAGCAAGAAGGCCAGTTTATTATTTTAGAAAACTACAAAACCCCCAAAGTTATACATTACTTTAATATTTTTGGTGCAGATAATCAAACACTTGTGTACTTCATGTACAAAGGTCAAACTTGCCCACAGACACAGCTTCCTGCAAATGTTTTCTGCAAGATAATTACTGGTCAGTGATCATAAAAGCCTTTGTAAATGTAAAGAAGTGCATTTAATGATTTTCTGGAGCAATTAATCATAAACTCTTCTGGGCAGGTAAAGGGATAGATATACAGTAATCTCTTATTACTTTGCGGTTCATCATTCGTGGCGTCAATACATCACAGGGTTTTTTTCGATGTCTTTACTAGCTTTCCCATATTTACCACTATTTTGTGGATTTCACTTATTGCGGCATCTTGCTGGAACCAGCCTCCTACAATATTTGATGAATTGTTGTATAATGTTTCAGAATCGTAGTAAAATTGAATCAAAGTCTATACTGTTTCTCACTAGTCATCCATATAAATAACAGAATTTAGCAGGGCACATACATGCACTTTAAAAAAAAGCTCTCGCTATAAATCTCACAAAATTCTGCCTTTCTCAGTCTATGAATGTAAGTCTTAAACTTTACCTTTTACTATTTTTTTGTTTCTCCACTTTTGTGATTATGTACAGAAAACTTTAGATTTTTTATATTTAAAAATCTAGACTAAGTTGTTAATGATTTTTCTTTGTTTTAAATGTGAGCGTATTATTCAAAAGAGCCCAATTAATCAGAAACATGACCAGATGGAAAAATCTGTTTATTTTAACTTGACTTACGTACTCTATAACAGCTCATGAAAAAATCAAACTCCAGGTTTGATTCTACTGAACAGTACTGTACACATTTGACCTTAAAAATACCTGAATATTCCAGTCTCAAGGGAAAATACAGTTCTCAAGGATTCTAGGGAAGGCAGATTGTATGAAAAAATAATATGTGCATATACATATTATATGTATAAAACATATATATATATATAAAGTAACATAGTAAATAGGCAGTATATATATTACTATGCAGATATTCTGCTTTTAATTCAGACAATTATTTCTGAGAATACTTGATTTTAATATAACTTTTTAAACAACACCTACTTGAGGTCTTGGGAAGGTTCTGCTCTGATATGGGGTGTCTCCACAGAGTGTCCAAACACTGCCCCTTCTGTGCCTAAAATACATAAATAAATCACAGTACAATTATTTTGGAAAACAAAAACACGTTGAAATGTATGATCACAAATTGACACTTTTAGAACAAAATGTCTGATCAAATCTTTCATTAATGATTATAAATGTTTCTTTGTATTTATGTTTTCATTTCTATATCAAAATCTGGACCAACATCATGTGGAACTTCTGCTTATAAGCACATAAATTTCGCATATAAATCAGAAAACACTTATAGATACAAATTTTTCAGCAGTGATTTGCCTGAATGCTTATCTCAACACTTCAGAGAATAGTTGTTTTACAGAAAATGAAAGTAATATCACAGATTTATGTGAAAAAAACACATTTGAAAAATATATGCTGTATTCTGCATTATGGTTATTTTGATTACAGTCATACCACTGGATTTGCAGGTTTTGAGTCTCCATGGGTTCCTGTGAAACATTAAATCTGTGAACGTGGGTGCACCATTAATATGGCAAATTATTGCCATGAATATGGCAACTTTGCAACACTGCAACATCCTGGGAGCCCTTACGGTGGCAGGGGACATAGGAATTGGAGCTTTTTTCCTTCAACTGCAGTGGCTACACTGGCCCTTGGAGACAGGAAGTCCCTGATCACATTCCACAGGTGCTTTCCCTGGGGCTATGTATATCACCAGGTGCACTGAGCACCAGGCAAGCAGCCCCTCAGGACAACACAGCGATTAGCGCTTGCATTCTGCCACAGGTAGCATTGGGATTGCTTACCCTGATTGTAGTTATGGAAACAGTAACACAGACAGTAACAGTAACACAGTAACACACACACAGCTCTTGACAAGGCCAGGCTGGCAGTCTGGGCTGCCTGTTGCAGCAGAACGGGACTATGTGGTGCCATATGTTACAGTATAAGACTTCTCCACTCCTAGGCGGACAGGCAGGAGGCCCGGGCCACCTGACGTGGGGGTATGGGATCGTGCCATACCATGGAACTCTACATCGCCTTCACAAATCACTGAATAAGATTTGTGGAGAAATTTTACACGAATCACTGAAGACTCAACTGAGAAGACATGAATGAGCGTGGTATAAGTGTACTAAAATTGACGTCAGGCGAGCGGTGAGCAGAGGAGTCCCGGTGCTGTGGTAGCAGGAAGAGTCCCAGTGCCACGGCTTGTCCCGGCAGCTCGCTAGCGGCGGGGCATGCGGCCCATCAGACTGAGGTTGCGGAAGGTTCTGCGCATGTGCCGAGGTTGCACAGCTCGTGGAAAAATCACCTGCAAATACTGGATCTCTCAAATACCGGATCACGAATATGCAGGGACTCACTGTATTTACAGCATCAATTTTAAATGCAAATTTTACTGAAACTTAAAAAAAGGGCAAAAAATAATAAGGATTTTGTTATAGCAGGTCAGTTGTTAAAATAATAGAGATGGAGATGGCTGAGCACCTGACTGCCCATGGGGAGAAGTGAATTAATTCCTTGTTTTGCTTTGTTTGCATATGCAGCTTTTCCTTTCCATATTAAACTGTTTTTACCTCAACCCATGTGCTCTCTAGCTTTCACCCTTCCAATTCTCCTCATAGTTCCACTGGTGGAGAAGTGAGAAAGTGGCTGTGTGGGGATTGGCTGTTGCCTGGGGTTAAACCATGACAACTGCACATTGTGTAACACAAATAGCCTACAACTTTTGAGTGAAGGTCTTTCCAACAGAGAGTCGACAGCAAAGGTGACAGAACAGAATAAAAACATGTAAAACAAGTAATACATTTTTCTTCTGTCAAAATAAGATCAATGAAACTGTCTGGGATAATTGTAGTTGATTACTAAATATTCTGGGATTAATTGTCATATTTTAACAACATATTATGTTCTGAGCCTTGAATTCTGAGTATCTAAAAATAAACCTACAATATCTCTCATAGTACCTGTATAAGAAGTACTCAACACAACATAGGCTCCATTTTAATTGCTACAATATTTTAAATACAATAAAGTATTTTCAATTATTTAAATATTTCACAGTTTTATTTCCATAACGTTTTCTGTCAATGGAAATAGTTATTTAGATATTTTTGCAGTAAACTAATAATATTCGGCTAATTAATCTTTGGTCTTACTAGGATTTGAAAGCAGAATGAGGTTACAAATGTTGGATTGATAGTTTTACAGGGTTAAAGAGAAAATAGCCTGAGCAAGAAACAAACAAACAAACAAAACCCCACAAAAACCGCTAAGTAAATTCTAAACTTTTAATAATTTTCTAAATTCTAATTCCTTCATTTAATAAAAAAACCCAAACAACCCTAACAAGCCAACAAACAAATAAAAAAAATGAAGCAGAAAGAATATCTTCATTGTGAAATGGTCTATTAGTATGGAGTATTCAAGACTGGAAGAAAAGATTTGAGAGTAATGAGCTAAAGTCTTAAGTTTTTATCTCCAAAAATCTAAAACTTTACAAATATCATGGCAAAGGACACTGAAAACAATATTACTACGAGTGCTGCTTTGAAGATCTCACAAAAAAACCCAATACAGTGAGCCCCCACGTATTCGCGGTCTGCTATTTGTGAGCTTCAGTATTTGCAGATGTTTTTCCCGCGAGCTGTATGACCTTGGCACATGATCAGAATGGACCGGGACCCCAGTCAGCTCAGCCTCCGGTCTTGCCGCTTGCACTGTGAGCACAGCTGGCCCCGTCGCCCCCGCCCCCCACTCCCCGNCGCCACTTGGCCGGCTCTCGCTGCTGGCCCGGTGGCTCCTGGCTCGGCCCGCGCCGTGTCGCCCCACGCCGTGCTCTGCCGCCCTGTGCCCACCTTGGCATAACACAGCCAGACAACTGAGACAAGCCCTGCTCTCAGGATCNACAAAAAAACCCAATACAGTGAGCCCCCACGTATTCGCGGTCTGCTATTTGTGAGCTTCAGTATTTGCAGATGTTTTTCCCGCGAGCTGTATGACCTTGGCACATGATCAGAATGGACCGGGACCCCAGTCAGCTCAGCCTCCGGTCTTGCCGCTTGCACTGTGAGCACAGCTGGCCNGAGTTCACTGTAAAATCCACTTTTTCTAACCAAATTTTGCTGAGTGTTATGGAGATCCACAGGAGGGAAAAAAAATTAGCATCTCTCCTTTTTCCTTAAAGTATTCATAGAGATGCTGTGCAGAGTGTATTTTATAGAATTGACATTGACTTGTGATCCTCCCAATTTTAAGGGAAAAGAATGGCATGTATATATAGCCTGGGCTTCTGTTACTCAAAATAAAACTCATCTCCATCCATAATTAACACTACGGGAGCTGAACATCCAAAATCAGCGTGCTTCCAGATCCCATTCATCTTTTTCATCATTAAAATTAAATGCTTTTGAGGCCAAGGGCTTTTTATAGTTTTGAAGGTGGTAAGGGGATATAACTGACGTAAGTAACTGAGCAGAATGCAGAGTTGGCTAGTCTTTATTTAATGAGAAGACCATGTCTGTAGAGTTTGACAGAGCATTATCATTGAAACGATGCACAAAACATCACCATAATATGAGTGAGACCTTCAATCAATCAGAAACGCCAAAGGTAATATCGGGCAAAGACTGATAGAAAAAGTTAAATGACAGCTGGTTCTAAACCATCTTTATTATCTCCTCACTTGCAGCAGCATTTGTTTAAAAGACAAGAAGGCATTTCTCCCCTATGAAAACAGCAAAAAAAAAAGTTTCATATTAATGAGCTGCCATTCAATGTGGAAATAGGGCTTCACGGACCCCGATTAAGACAGTAGGTCTGCCGTATAGGAGACCCGACTATAATTAAATAAAATATAGATAAATCTAAAAACAAAGCAAATGTGCTTCTTTTGCATTTTGAATATATAATCATTAAGGTGTTTTTTTCTTCCCATACAGCCTCAAAAGTGAAAGTATTATAATTTTTGTGGCAATGTTTTATCATTTAAAAAATGCTTTCAACAAGTTCAAGAATATCTCCAATTCCTTTTATTTTATCAGGGAAGAAAATCAGGCACTTACAATTATCTTGGTTTTAATGAGAGAGGTGAAAAAGATCAGTCAAGCAGAATTTATGGATTTTTCCAGCAGTTTAACAGCAGGATCAAAGAAAAAGAAAAGGAGATTGTACAGAAAATAAATGTGTCAGTATTACTAAAATACATAGAAGAAAAATCATATTATTCTTTTTTCAATTTACTATATGTAAATCTGCAGTACTTTAGTGGGACGTTAGATTATGTAGTTCAGTACTTTTAAGAAAGGGTACTATAAACCTACCTTTTAATGAATAATAAATACAACAATATTAATCCAGATTCAAAATGAATAACATGATTTTTTTAATTAAAGAAATACACTTCACATATTTAAAAATTTATTATGTTAAATCACTTATTTTTTTACAGATATAAGAGAAGGTTCTATTAACTGTATTCTCTGACTTAACAGAATGCTAACCAAGACTTAATTTGAAAGGAGTGAAATTCTAGGGTAAGATTAAATGAATTAAAAAAAAAAGAATAAAAAGAAAAGTTGTAAACCTTCAAGCTCTTTCAAGGATAGCTTAAAAGGAAAGAAGTTAGGAAACTGAATTTAAAGGAACACATATTGGAATGGACGACTATAAAACGTGAATTTTTTAGGGGAAATAAATTAGTCAGGGCATGCAGTAGGTGCAAAGGATGAAAAATCAAAACTGCAAGTGTGTCTGAATGAAATTACTCACATCTCCAGCTTTCATTGGAAGAGAACGACTTAAGACTTCACTAAGAAAGAAGCATCTGTGCAGGCAAACTACTGGTCAAAGAATTTCAGTTGTTATAGAAGTTGCTGGAGAAAACTCAGTAAATAGCCTGAGTCAGGTGAAAAGGTAACAAGTTCAATTTTGTATTTGTACAGGAACCTCTTTATGCATAGCTGATTTATAAACATTAGACCTTTAAAACCCTTCTTTGGCACAGAACAAATCAAAATGACCCTTTCACTACAAGCAAAACCAGTCACACGTTCCCGCTGAAACTGAATATTCAGAATTGAGAGAAATCAGGGCAGATTATTAACTTCTGCTCTATTTCACAGAATCACAGAATATTATGAGTTGGAAGGGACCCACAAGGATCATCGAGTCCAACTCTTAAACAGCACCACTGCCTCCCTGGCAGGAATCAATCTCCCAGTCTCCTGCATGAGAGAAAGGGACACTCTGGTTCCTGAAATTCAGCCCTCAGGAAATGACAGGTTTCATAAAAACAATGGAAATACAACACTGGCATTTGGCTCTGGGCTATATTTGCTTATGTGTGTGTATGTTGAGGAAATTTTCATTTATTTAACCAGCAAATAATTATTTCATATTTTATGACTAATTAGCTGGAATAACAAAAGGGTACCTTTCAGGGGATTAATAACTAACTAGGGTGAAAATACTGTCACCTGAGGGGTTTTCTGTGTGCGTGTGTGAAAAGAATGCTGGCCAAAGATCTGACGACGATCAAAAATAAACAGTGAATTAGTATTTTACTGTGAAAAATGACCCACATATTACCATTTTCTCACTCCTTCACATCATTCTTGTAAGCAAATCACGTCAAATGTACTAACAATGGAATTGTGTAACATTTAGATGTGTACAAAACAAATGGAATTGCAGTACCAGAGACACAGATGAATCTTACCACTGTGATATTTCACTAGGTCTTTCAAAAGCAACAAGTAACACTTTCTAAGATTATGTAAGTACTAGATTGTAATGCAAATTTGTCCTTTGAGTTAGAGACTTTAAAGAAGAGTTTGTAAAATATTTATTATTTTCTAAGCTTACAATTTTACTTGTTTCAATTAATTATTAAGTTATAGCATCCACAGGCTTCACAGAGAAAAGAAGTAATTAATCAAGATGGTTTTACCATTGAAGACACTTTAAAAACACAGACTTTGTGTTCCAAAAATTTAATTTCAATTAAAAAGAAAATGCTTAAGTGTTTTACCATACTTACATAGCTAAAATTTAGAAGAGCTTCTGGGAGTTTAGATACCTGTTGTTCAACTCAAAGACTTTGGAAAAGTTAATACTGGCAGACAGGAAAAAAACTAGAAATATTTAACTAGGCAAACCAATGATCATAAAAAGACCACACATGTTGTATCCTTCTTTTATAAAACCCCAGTTATTATAGTATATTTTGAGATGAGTCCAAATACATCTTCTGGCCTACGTGTTGACTGCACAGCTCTTTAAGACTTACAATTTTCTAAAAGGTTTGAAAAATAATTTCTCTGGGTACTTGCATTAAAAACGTACTATTCAATTGGATTTTTGCTATGGAAGTGTACATAACTAAAATGAAAGTGAGTTATTTTATAAAAACATGATTGATACTATGGGTGTGGACCTCTTCTTTCATGCTGACGACACCAGAACGAGAGGGCATGGCCTCAAGCTGCGCAAGGGGAGGTTTAGACTTAATGTTAGGAAGCGGTTTTTCACAGAGAGGGTGATTGCACATTGGAATGGAGTGCCCAGGGAGGTGGTGGAGTCACCGTCCCTGGAGGTGTTTAAGAGAAGACTCGATGAGGAGGTTAATGACATGGTCTAGCTGGGGGGTGTAGGGCTGGATGAACCTGGGTCCCTTCTGGCCCGGAGTGGCCTGCTACACTGTGAGGGAACTAGGACTGTGTTTACCGCTCTGGGATGTGCTTTTGGACCTGTACGGGTATTAGATGGTGAGTTGGACTAGATGATCCTTGTGGGTCCCTTGCAACTCATAATATTCTGTGAATCTGTGATAGCATTTCAGTCTTGCAGAGGCCCTCAGCAGGAGAAGTGACTAATGTTAAATAGTGAAGGTTTCAAATATGACACTGATGGGGCTGTATTGGAGGTATATTATAGGTTCAAAGTTGTAGTAAATCTTGACTAGATGCAGTTGTTCACTTGTAAACTAAAGCATGAGCATTGAAATCTTCAGAGGTAAGCTGTTATTAAAAAGTAGATTCTGAAATTAATTACTTAGATCCGTTACTCAAGTCCATTGAATATGACTAACGTTTGATGCGTATTTTCCATATGTCAACCTTACTAAAGCAAGATTTCTACTAAGTCTGTAATTTAGATAATAAGAACAAATCCTCCAATAAATTAAAATTCAGCATCTTCCTGTGACCCTAAAAAACCCCACAGCTGATCGAGAGGCAGAACACATCTTCACAGGGAAAAAAACTGCAATGTACTGAAGCCATGAAAGGTGAACCATGAAGTAGCGAGGGATTACTGTATGTACTTGCAAAATTACAACAGTCAGTATTTATCTTCTTCAACATCATCTTAACTTATTGAGTACAAACATTTGAAATATTGTCTTCTAATGGTGGGAAGTTAAGATACCTCTTTTCTTGCAATGCAAATGAAATTGGATTATGCCTGTGTGTTCATTTTCTCGTCCATAAAATTGTTTGAAGGCTCACATTTAAAACCTGTTTGGCCACCAGTTGGTTTACTTTTCTGAAAAAGTGAATCTATTTTAATAAATCTGGACCGAGTATGGCAGTAACATAATTCAATTAATAATTTGAAATTGCTATTTTAAAATACCCTTCTAAATGCTACTTCTTAGATGAAAAAGTCAATAAATGTAAATTAAACTGTTGAGAAGTCATATTAAAACTGAGCATTTCCTCAAAATATGAATGAATTTGAAATATATATAAGTAAGCACATTTTAAAAAATAATTTTTGCAACATCTTTACTTTTTTCCCCTATTATGTACGACAGATGGCGATATACATGAGAATAAACATGATGAATTACAACCATTTTCTTCTTGAATTGATAGTCTCCTTGAAAAGTTACAAAAGATATATGAAAAGACATAAACCCTATATTTAGATTTCACAGTAAATAATTTCTGAAAAAGACCTTTAAAATTAGTCATCTTACCTAGATATATGTATATCCTACTCAGGATCTGTCCTTTTCTTAAAACAGTGTAAATGATTATAAGTTCACCACAGTGGAACACAGAATAAAACCTACCCCTGTACACATTCAAAAGATGGAATTTTAATGGAATTATTTTCATATTTAGTTAATCAAAAATATCACATTTGCACTTTGTTGTAGTAGATAACACTAGAATTTGGAAGTCAGGCTTATGCACCAATGAATAGTTCATGAGTTTCAAGGCAGAATTGTGGTTTCCTTGATGAAAAATGAATGAATCAATGAATGAGAGGACTATCAAACAACAGTCAATAGTTTCATAACAAGGGAATTCACCTGGAATGTAAAAGAATGAGACATAAACTTAGGTATTCCAAGCACAAAATGAGAAAACTAGAAAATTAGTTTTACAGGTTCACAGGTTATTCTGAGTTGGAAAGGACCCACAGGATCATCTAGTCCAACTCCCAAGCGAATGGCCACCCAGGGATCAGGCCTACGAGTGTGGAAACTCTAGTACCATGCACCATCCATCCAAGCCTCCCATTATCTAAACCATGTCACTGAGCTCATCATCGATTCTTTTCTTAAACATCTCCAGGGATGGTGACTCCACCACTTCCCTGGGCAGACCATTCCAATTAGAGATCACTCTCTCTGTGAAAAAACTCTTCCTAACATCCAGTCTAAACCTCTCCTGGTGTAGCTTAAGGCCATGTCCTCTTGTTCTGGTGTCGTCAGCCTGAGAGAAGAGATTCACACCCACCCGACTGTAACCTCCCCGCAGGTAGTTGTAAACAGCAATGAGGTCACCTCTGAGCCTCCTCTTCTCCAGGCTGAACAACCCCAACTCCCACAGTCACTCCACATAGGGCTTGTTCTCCAGTCCTTTCGTCATCCTTGTTGCCCTTCTCTGGACCCTCTCAAGCAGCTCAACATCCTTCTTAAACTGGGCAGCCCAGAACTGGACACAGTACTCAAGATACGGTCTGACCAGTGCTGAGTACAGGGGAAGGATAACATCCCCAGTCTGACTGACCACACTATTCCTGATACAGACCAGGATGTCATTGGCCTTCTTAGCCACCTGGGCACACTGCTGGCTCATATTAAGTTTCCTGTCAATCATTACTCCTAAATCCCTCTCCATTTCACCACTCTCCAGCCACTCCTCCCCCAGCCAATAGCGAAGCATGGGGCTGTTATGTCCAAAGGGAAGAACCTGACACTTAGTCTTGTTAAATCTCATATTATTGGTGCCTGCCCATTTCTCTAGCCTGTCAAGTCTGTCAACATTTGCCCCCAGCTTGGCTTCATCTGCAAACTTGCTGGTGATGGACTGAATTCCCTCATCCATATTGTCAATAAAGATGTTGCACAGTGCTGGGCCTAACACTGACCCCTGTGGGACTCCACTAGTGACTGGCTGCCAGCTGGATATGACACCACTCATCAACACTTGTCCATCCAACCAATTCCTAACTCAACATAAAATGCTTCTATCCAGGCTATGCTCTAAGAGTTTATCCTGAATTGTACCATGGGAAACCGTGTCAAAGGCTTTGCTAAGATCCAAGTACACAGCATCCACAGCCTTTTTCTCGTCAACCAGGAGAGTCACCAGATAATAAAAGATCAGGTTGGTCAGGCAAGACCTGCCTCTCCTAAATCCATGCTGACTAGTTCTAATGTCGTGGTCATTTTGCAGTTGCTGCGTAATGGCACACAGGACTATCTGTTCCAGGTCTTTGCTCGGGACTGCAGTCAGGCTGACAGGTCTGTAATTACTCGGATCATCTTTCCTGTCCTGCTAGTGAATGGGTGTCACATTAGGCAATTTCCAGTCTTGTGGTACATCACCAGTAAGCCAGGAGTGTTGATAAATTATGTAGAGTGGCTTAGTGAGTTCATCTGCTAATTCTTTCATCACCCTCGGATGGATCCCATCTGGTCCCATGGATTTGTGAGGATCCAAGCCGCTCAGCAAGTCTCTAACTACCTCCTCCTGGATTATAAGAGGGTTACATTGCACCTCTACTCCTTCTGCAAGCTCACAAGTCCAGTTGCCCTGCAGGCAATCTGTCTTACTGTTAAAAACAGAGGCAAAGAAGGTATTAAGTATTTCTGCCTCTTCCTCATCTCTAGATACTATATTCCCCTCTGCATCCAATAAGGAGTGAAGGTTGTTTTCACCCACTTTCTAGGATAATTAGCAATAACTTCCCATTTTGAAGCTTTCTGAAAATGCTGTAGTGTACTACTGCGTACCCACTAAATCCAGTCAGGAATGTCTACCCAGCTTGATAGAATCATTGAGTCATTATGGCTTGAAAAGGCCTCCAAGATCATTGAATCCAATCCTTGACTCATTACCACTTTGTCAACTAAACTGTAGCACCAAGTGCCATGTTCCTTGAACATTTCTGGGGATTGTGACTCCTCCACTTTCCTGGGCAGCCCATCCCAATGCCTGACTATCCTTTCAGTGAAGAAAGTGTTCCTGATGTCCAACTTGAACCTCCCCTGGTGTAGCTTGAGGTCATTTCCACTTGTCCTGCCACTAGTACACTGGCAAAAGAGTCCAATCTCCGCCTTGCTACAACCTCCTCTCAAGTAGCTGTAGAGAGCAATACGATCTCCTTGGCACCTCCTTTACTCCAGGCTAAATGATCTCAGTTGCCTCACATGCTCCTGACATGACTTACTCTCTAGACCCTTCACCAGCTGTAGTGCCGTTCTTTGGACACGCTCCAGCACCTCAATGTCTTTCTAGCAGTGAAGAGCACAAAATGGAACACAGTACAAGAGATGCTGAGTATTGGGGATGATCACTGCCCTGGTCCTGTTGGACACACTATTTCTGATACAGGCCAGCATGTATTTGCTTCAAAAATCTCTAAAACAAAACAAAAGAAACAAATAAACAAAAAGAATTACTATCTTTTGATAAAAGGGCATTTGCCCTTCAGCTGAGATACTCATAGAATCACAGAATACTATGAGTTGGGAGAGACCCACAAGGATTATCTAGTCCAACTCACCATCTAACGCCCGTACAGAGATTGAACGCACACCCCAGAGTGGTGAACATAAACCTAGTTCCCTCACAGGCGCACAGGCCACTCCGAGCCAGGAGAAACCCATACTCCATAAATAAATGCTTTGATTTTGAAAGGTCAGAAGCCCACAGGAATTTATCAGAAATTTCTCCATTAAGTCTAGTCATCTCACTAGTTGCCTAAATTAAGAACACAGACTACTTTTATTTGTAGCCCAAAATAGAGAAAATAGCATCTCAAGGGGTTAGTTAACTACTGATAATAGACTGAGACTAGAGAAACAATGCACCAAGCACCTTGAAGCTTTTGCTTTCAACATCTGATCAGAAATCGACAGTTTGAACTTTATCTAAATTGGGAAAATCTTGTTTGGAAATCTCACTTTTACCATATCACAGGTTCATAGGTTATTCTGAGTTGGAAGATACCCACAGGATCATCCAACTCCCAAGCGAACGCCCACCCAGGGATCAGGCCCACAGGTGTGGAACCATGGGCACCACGTTCCATCCATCCAAGCCTCCCACCAACTAGACTATGTCACTGAGCACCTCATCAAGTCTTCTCTTGAACACCTCCAGGGATATCAGAAATTATCTAAATTACCCTTAGCATTAAAACTGTTTCATAGGGTTCCTTATATAGGTTTTAGTGGCCAGTTCTCTATGCCATTTATTTCTGTTCTCTACTTCAGCATTACTGTGGCATACTGAAAAATTTTTACAATTATGTGATAATTACTACTGCATTCATATAATTTAGTAAATAATTTTATTTGTGCTAAGGAGGCTACATAGCATCAGGAATGCTATTCAGATTTTTGAAATAGCTCTTCTATAACATTTTTACTGTATTGGAATTAACATGCCATTGCTAACATATAACCAAATATTTAGACAAGTGCATTTTTGCCCTTTGTAGGAGTCCATCATATGCAAGTACATAGTATGTATTTAAAAGTCTGTAAATATTTCCAAACACTTTTAAAATACCGCAGAAATGAAAATCTGAAAAGAATCCTCGTGTGTATTTCTAAAATGCTAAATTAGAAATATGTGGATATAATGCAGCTGGATACCTTTTAGAACTAAATTACACAGAAATGTTAGTATCTCCAATTATTGTTTTTTTTTCAGATATGAGAAATAAACTGAAGCTATAATATTCCTCACACGGTTGTTAAAAAGTTACTGTTTGGTATTACCGCTGTGATTACAACCTATTATGACTGCCTTTGTAATTCTGCTCTTTATTAGTGTTCTGCTTACATAGATGACTGCAGAACATTCAAACTTGCCATTAGGTAAGTCTTTACTGCAGCTTTAAATGGAAATTCTGTAGTGAGACAAAGTGTGAATTTGCAACAGTAATTTTGTCACATAATATTCTCACCTTCAAGTATGCGTAGCCATAAAGCAAGCCTTATAATTCAGCAACAAAATGGTAGCAGGTGTATTTCAAACCAATTAACTGCAGTGACTGCAAACTACTAATGGTCATGATAGCAAACACATGCCTGTCTTAATCACAGGAAAGACAGCATTTCTGCAGGAAAGGACAAGATTGTAAAGCATATTGCAATATGTAAAAGCTGGATGAAATATACATCTTTGCCAAAGACTCAAATGTTTGTTCAGGCAAGAACCACAAGAGAGTTGCCAGATACCTTGCAGATGCCGTGGTAAGAGGGTTTATGGCAGTAATTTACTGCTAAGTTCACCACTCCATTTTCAAGATGGGACTGAGTTGGTCACAGAGTAATTTATCAGTGCCAATCTCAGTACTCTCTTCTATGTCACCAAGGAGCCGTATTCAGGACTCAGACTATGATGAAAATTTAGATTACCTGGCAAATCTTACAGCAGCTCAGCTCTGCTCTGAGTCTTGCGGCACAACTCTCATCTAGCCTTTGCTCTTTTACTGTTTGTGAATCAGGAGAGACTCAAAATTCACACTCTCGTCACTGCTGCAATACAATTATCATCAATTCACCTTTCATATACCTATCATAAATTCAGACTTCTAAGATTTAAGCATTTTTACACTGCCTTGCTACATACCAAGGCATATCTGGCTAAAATTAGCAAAGAAAGCATTACTGCTGCATGAAAATTCATTGTGGTCAGCTGCCAGAGAAACCCGTTATTCACATCCTCTTAAAGAACATTATGTTCAGGCATTTTCAGAACAGAAAACTGAATCACTGACACCAAGATAGTCATGCCTGGGGAACAGAATATCATACAATTTGACAGTCATCATGAAATCAGTTCTTTTGCTATATAATTTTAAAGTTAAAAACATAGAAAGAATATATTTCCTTCATCCAACTAACAACAAGAGCCTTTACTAGTTGCACAGACAGGATGAGACAAAAAAATATTATTTTGCCTTTTCTTCAGATCAACTCCAAGAGATATTTCTCTATATTATGCTGTTAATAAATTGTCATGACACTACCAGTCCAGCTTTTCAGCTTTCACTGAAAATAATGTGATTGTGAAAGACAATTCTTTTATTCTTAAACCTTCCAAAGGAATATTTTTTTTCAGATGTAATCTTTCTTTTCCTTTAGTCTCCCTCTGGCCTCTAAACATCACTGTAAGTATTACCTTCTGGGTTTTGCAGCAGGATACTCCCACTGCTTCTTTCCTTATTTTGTATCAAAAGTTCCTTTTAATATCTATAGTAATTTTTTACATTAATCTTTTGGCCAGATGAAATTTTTTTTGAATTACTGTTAGATTTGCTGTCAAGGGAAACAACCCCCCCGCCCCCCTCCAAAGTATTTTCATTAAAAATTCAAATTCAGAAACTCTAATTGGTCTTTTCCTTTCATCTTAAATCTAAATACAGTGAACCCCCATTACTCGTGGGTTGTTGGGTATGGTCCACCTCCCGTGAGTCATGAAATCTGCAAAGATAGCGAACCCACTACGCAGTCGAGTATGCCATGCCCGCAGCCACGCCCCCTCCCCTAATAAGATTTGGAGGATGGTCCTGAGAGCAGGGCTTGTTTCAGATGTCTGTCTGTGCTCCGCTGGGGTGGGGGGTGAGCGGTGAGCAGAGGAGTCCTTGCGCTGCGTCTTGTCCTGGCGCCGCGACTTGTCCCCGCCCTGCAGCTTGTCCCCGCACCATGGCTTGTCCCAGCGGCTCGCAAGTGGTGGGGCCCACAGTCGATCAGGCTGAGGTCGTGGTAGATTCTGCTCATGTGCCGAGGTTACACAGCTCACGGAAAAATCACGCGCAGATACTGGATCTCACAAATACTGGATCATGAATGTGCGGGGGCTCACTGTATAAACCAAGGAGGCAAGGCCAAGAGTGACAGGAAAAAAAAAACAACCAAAGACCCACCAAAGCCTGCAACTATAAAAAGCCCGAAAGCAGTTCTGACAGCAGAAACATGAAAGAAACTTGTTGATAGATACATTTCTGCACAGTATGTTTTATCTATTGCATTTTCTCTGCTACATACTGAGAGTGCAAAAACAGATTTAAAAAGTAGTCCATCATTTGGTAATGCAGCTAAGATAAAAATAGCAAAAATAATACAATTGCTTTGCTTGGTATGAAAATAAATATTTTTTTTAAAAACTATCTCCCTTTGATGTTTAATGAAAAAAGGCTTTCAGATACAACTAACAATCCCACCTCATGCCTTTGACCATAAATTGGGACAGGAATTTTTCAAGTGATCCTTGCCTTTTGCTACTGCCAATATTTTGCTTTTCTGATCATCAAACCAACTTGTGTCTTAGTGTGATATTCAAGTACTTTTAAAATTTTCTATTCTGCCGTATCTCGACCTCTCACCAACATAACACACTTGCTTTGCAAACAGTGGTATAGAAAAGGGACATGAAAACACACTCACACTGTAGTTGATGTAACCTGTAGTACTTTCTGTGATTTCTTTCACACTTTATGTATCAGATTGGCTAAGAATGATTGTGACTTAACGGAAAAGTCTCTACTTGAGCTAAATGACAGTTTGGAACTCAAAGTGATAAGGCCGCCTGGAAGACCTGGAATGCATTTATGTGTGCATGACTGTGCATGTGTGTATGTGTGTGTGTGTGTATTTGTGTGCTTAGATCTATGGTCTAGCAGTGTTTCCCGAGACAGCCCAAAAATAAGTATCAAATGTTTTACAAACCTGCCAGCTAACAGCTTCAATGAAACCCAAGATATATACTAAAGAACAGTTACCATAAAACCAAATTCTAATGTTTGCTAAGTAAGAACAGGTAGGTAAACATATCCCACTATATCCATTACTGATATTAGTGTTGACAGGATCAATACAAGTGTTCTTCATATATCAAACCCAGTAAAATTTATGTTATACTTAAGTAAAGTGTGCCTATTTATGCAGCTTTCTCACTTTCTCCTCACTGTACAGGATTTTACTGAAAAAATGAACTTGACAATACAGCCCCAAAGCAATTAACCTCTAAAACTGAAGTATGGGAAATAGACTATGCAAAGAAGAACTGTACACAGAAGGAAATAAAGGACAAGAGAATGGTCCCTTTTTATTGCCAACCCCAAATATTTTTCATTTTCTCTCCAGTAAGATGGAAGTGTTGATGTACAAGGTTATTTAGGGTATCAATGTGGTTAACCACGGATGCTCCAACTTGTGAAGATATGATTCAAAGAATCTATATTTGTTGTGTGTTTTTCTGTTCATACAGTTCTAATACCATTTTGTGGATTAATCTTGTGAAATGGCAGTTTTACAGTGCTGCCCTCTACTTCAAAACAATGGAGTTTAACACTAATTTTGCTCAGTATCATAACCAGGAATCAAAGCATACAGTTTGGACCAGTATGGGTGATAGTAACAGCAACTATTTAAATAGAGCCTAAAGAGTCTGTATTCCTAGATTAGCACTGATCTCCCAGGTTTGGAATGGAATATCTCAAAACTCTATACCTGTGTTTACTGTTAGAGGAAAACCAAAAACGTTAATATAACCTGGCAGGATATCACTCAATTTAAAATATATAGCATTAAATGCACCTTGTCTTATCAGCAATTTTACAGTTATACATAATAATGTGGAAAAATAAATAAAATAAAAAGAAATAACAGTCAACGAAATACTAACAATGATTTTTAGAAATGTGTCAAGCAGAAATTGTATGTTAGTGAAAACACATTAATTGAAAGCATATAAAAACGTGGAAAAATAAATTTAAATACAAAATAAGAAAACATCTTTGCTAAATTATTTATAAATTAATAAATGGAGATACTAATTAGCACAGAAGGAAAACCAAGAGACTCAGTAAGATCTCAAACATGGTCCAAAATCCTGAGCTATTTATTACCCTAGTCTTGCAGAGTTCCTCACTGTATGTTTTACCTTTAATGTTACAACTCATAGGACAAAAATTCAAGCACATTTAAACGTTTTGCAGGTTTGCTGTCATAAACTTATTATGGTTTAGCTATGACCAATAGCTAAGCCATAATGCTTAGCTATTGGCCTTTCAAATTCAAACTCTAAGGAAAGGCAATGTAACTCTGAAAAATGTAAAAGAGGTCAAATCAGTGAGGCAACTAAAATGGCAGACCCTGGGTGAGAAAGATGTGTTTTAAGTATAAAAATTCATAACTACTTTTAAATAACTTCAGTGAAAATAAGCGTCAATTTAGTTTATTCATGATAGGGCTTGTTCTTGCTCCTAGAAAATTAAAAGGCAAACCTTAAACTTTTTTCAAGCTCCACGTTATGAAGAATAGCTAAGAACACTCTGGAAAGATGGAGAAGTAGCACTGTCTGCTTTATAGTTCAATAATTTTTAAATAGATTGAATTCACTAGTAAGAATATTTGCTATCACAGTCTTTTGAAAATGAGTAAGACAAAAGAGTCAGACAATACAAAAATGGGAGCTGTTGACTCTGTGGAAGGCAAAGAGAGACCTCAACTAGCAGATGAACTCGCCAAGCCACTTTCCATAATTTACCAACAGTCATGGCTTACTGGGGCTGTGCCACAAGACTAGAAATTGGCCAGTGTGACATCCATCCACAAGAAGGGTAGGAAAGACGATCCAAGCAATTACAGACCAGTCAGCCTGACCTCAGTCCCATGCAAAGTCATGGAACGGATGGTCTTGTCTGCTATTATGCAGCAACTACAAAACAACCATGACATTGGATCTAGTCAGCATGGATTTCGGAAAGGCAGGTCCTGCCTGACTAACCTGATCTCCTTTTATGATCCAGTGACTCGACCGGTTGATGACAAAAAGGCTGTGGATGTTGTGTACTTGGATCTTAACAAAGCCTTTGATACGGTTTCCCACAATAAGCTTCAGGAGAAACTTGGAAAGCACGGACTGGATGGAAACATCTTATGCTGG
>WEKX01017140.1:708-19493 GCA_013390025.1 Pitta sordida
TGCAGAGAAGGGCAACGAGGATGGTGAAGGGACTGGAGGGCAGGACCTACGAGGAGCGACTACAGGAACTGGGACTGTTCAGCCTGGAGAAGAGGAGGCTCAGAGCGGACCTCATTTCTATTTACAACTACCTGCGGGGAGGTTGCAGCCAGATGGGTGTAGACCTCTTCTGCCAGGCTGACGACACCAGAACGAGAGGGCACAGCCTCAAGCTACGCCAGGGGAGGTTTAATCTTAACGTTAGGAAGCGGTTTTTCACGGAGAGAGTAATTGCATATTGGAATGGGCTGCCCAGGGAGGTGGTGGAGTCGCCATCCCTGGAAGTGTTTAAGAGAAGACTGGACGAGGAGCTTAGTGACATGGTCTAGCTGGGGGGTGTAGGGCTGGATGACCCTGGGCCCCTTCCGGCTCGGAGTGGCCTGCTAGACTGTGAGGCATCTAGGTTGGTATTACGCTCTAGGATGTGCTCTTGGTCACTGTATGGGTATTAGATGGTGAGTTGGACTAGATGATCCTTGTGGGTCCCTTCCAACTCATAATTTTCTGTGATTCTGTGATTCTGTGACACAAAGCTCAGAGATGCTGTTGACTCCCTCAAAAGCTGGAAGTCCCTGCAGAGAGACCTCAACAAATTAGAGGACTGAGCAGTCACCAACCATATGGAGTTCAGCTAGGGAAAGTGTGGGATTCTGCATTGGGGATGGGGCAACCCTGAATATTCGTATAGACTGGGGACTGACATGCTGGCAAGCAGTGCCAAGGAAAGGGACCTGGAGGTCCTGGTCAATGACAAGTTGAATATGAGTTAGCAGTGACCTGTCAGCCAGGACGCCCAACCTGGACCTGGGGACCATCAGGCAAAGCATCACCAGCCGGTCAAGGGAGGGGATTATCCTGCTCTGCTGTGCAGTGGGGTGGTCTAACCTTGAATATTGTGGAAGTTTGGGGCACCACGATATAAAAAAGACTTTAAGCCATTGGAGAGCATCCAAAGAGGGCAACAGAGATGGTGAAGGGCCTTTAGAGGAAGTCATATGAGGAGATGCTGAGATCACTTGGTCTGTGCAGCCTGGAGAAGAGGATACTGGTGGAAGAACTCATTGCAGTTACAGCTTCCTCTTGAGGGGAAGAGAAGGCATGGACACTGATCTCTTCTCTGTGGTGACCGGTGACAGGACCTGAGGGAATGGCCTGAAGTTCTGTCAGGAGAGGTTTAGTTTGGATATTATAAAAAGATTCTTCACCTAGAGGGTGATTGGATAGGTCCTGGATTAGGATCCCCAGTGAAGTTACCACAGCACCAACCCTGACAGAGTTCAAGAAGTGCTTGGATTATACTCTCAGGCATATTGTGTGACTCTTAGTGATGGTCCTGTGCAGGGCTAAGGTTTGGACTCAAAGATCCTTGTGGGTCCATTCCAATTTGGCATATTCTGTAATTATGTGAAACATGAAATTGTGACACTTATTTTCAAAAAGTTTATCTGTAACAGTTGTTAGTTCTCTTGAGAAATACATGTTTTTTACCTGCAGTTCTCAAGCTGGCTATAAATCGCCCTTATGTGAAAAAGTGTCATACCTTCTCTCCCACGTTATGGTCAAGAGAAACCACTGAACTCCATCTAGTACGGGTTTGTCAGACCAAGCACCTTTTTGCGCCTGTGCCACATTCTATATAATATCCTTTGACCTTAGCGTTTGAAAGTCACTCATCTGTACCACTTGCTCATTCACATAGATGCTGTTACTATCTATTTTAAGTGGTACAGTTTCTTTTTAGAATCATAATGTTGTTTTTATCTAAAACTAACATTTTCAGCACTGCTTCTATGAATTACATCAATTCTGTGGAAATTCTGGTGATGCAATGAAAATAGGATATTTTTCCTTAGCTAGGTTCAATAATAGTTGCTGTCATTTTTCTGTGACTCAGAATCTTCTTAGGTTTGCTTTCACGTTCTGTTCAAAAATATGCAGTTTTCTTCCGATAGTTTATTCAATGTTTATTTTTCAAGCTGAATTGAAAACTTATTTAAAATATTATATATTAGCAAATCACAGTAATAGAGACAATGATGGTTTGCAAAAATATATAAAAAAAATTGCTAGCATTTTACCACTACACATGGCAGTAAATTATAGTAGACTTAATTAAACTAAACAGCCAATGTAACTGGCATAAAATGAACAATACCAATAAGGCATCACAGTCTTAAAATGATTTGAGGTTGTACAAACTAACATGACGCAGACTTTTAAGAGTTAACATAAGTCACGATGCATACTCAATAAGCACATTGGATATCGCCAGCATTTTGTCAGATAAGAGCATTTAGCCATATGGAGGCAAATTGTGCCATGCCATTTGGACGATGTCCTAGAGGCTGAACAGAGCAGAGAACAGGCACAGGGAGATTTTGTTTACTGTTCTAGACATGACCTTATGATGCTTATATTTCAGCTTTTAGGTTCTTTTGAAGTTATAAACATATATATATATTTCAGGGGAATTTCTTTTAGCTTCTTTTGAAGTTAAAAATATATATATATTTCAGGGTAATTTCACCCTTGAAAACTTTGTATGAGATATGTATTTTGAAAGTCACTTCTGTGGATAGACTGTTTTAAAAGAATTTTTATTTTTTTAATAAATATGACATGATTTCCTTTGCTGTTTTTTCTATTGGAAAACTTAATATCCTTGTAGAATTTAACTTTAAATATCAAAATTCTTTGTCTAATTAACAGGATATTGGATTATTTTAAAAGAATCTCACTGATAATATTATTTACCTTCTAAATTGCGATCTTCATAATCTGAGATGAAAAACAATTAAGTAAAAACTAATAAATTGCACAACGTAATTTGTAAACAGTTTTAATTTGAGTAATACATTGATATGTATAATGTAGTTACTCATTTTAACTTTTGTAGTAAGAAATGTAATCATCATATGATTTTATATTGAAGTTTTTTCCTATTTCAGAAATAAAATGAGGGGCAAAATACTACCATCCAAAAACATTATTGTTGTATGCATTTCTTAATGAACATTTTCCTCCTGCAGTCTACAATTAAAGTAACATATTTTGAAATACAGAAGAGCAATTAACTTCTATTAATGTTAAAAAATTATGCTGTATTTTTTCTTTGCCATTAAAAAATTTACGCTAAATTCTATCATTAAGCTGAATTAAAATAAAATCAAATAATCTAAATACTTCTCTACATCTCATTCCCACAGATTTACTTCAGCAGTAATCTTATTGCTCTCTAAATGTCTAATACTAAATATTAAAACAAATAACGTGATGATCATGATGTCTGTGCCCTTTGGGTACAGCTTCATGTCTCTACTACTCTAATTCCTTATGAATACACACACAGGAAAAGCATTTCTCTGTTTTCAGGTGTGTCTTACGGTATCTAAGACCCCTAATCTCACAGAGGTATAGTCTCTTACTTGAGTTATTTAGCATCAAACTTGTACTGCCTCTTACTTCTCGTATTTACTGGTCTCAGTAGACACTTTCCCAGCTTCTCAAGAGTTGCATATTTCCAGATTAAGAAGTTACTGGTTTGTCCTCTACAAAATTTAAACTTTCTAATCACAGTTGAGGTACTTGTGCTGTGTTATCATGCTAGCAACATTAGTTAAAAATTTTATATTGCAGAGTCATAGACATCATTTCTGTTGTGTTAAGGAAATGGTGGATGTTTGAGCATCTTCTGACTTCATGTTATTTCTGGGAAACCTAACGAGAAGTAATGCTGTTAGAGATCTCTGGCTGCCAGTTTAATTTTAATGCAATCGCTAATGACAATGAAATCTTTATTTACAATGCATTTCATTATTTTATGTCTTATATGACAATCAGATAACTCGTGAAAAAGAAGGTCAGGAAGAAGGTACAGTATTTCTCTCAGAAATATGTTATTTCTTTGAAAGAATTCTTTGGTACTGAGTATAAGGCAATAAAATAAACTCTTGCATGTTTTTCTTATCCTTTTGAAAAGAAATGACAGGACTTTGTCTATGATTATGTGTAAAAGTGGTCTTTCATTTGCTTATAGTCAGTGCCTGACCAAATTAAAAAATAAAATATTTAAGACCATTTTTTATATCTGCTTAATCAGACTTTAATTTGAACTGAGTGTCCTAAACCATATACTGGTTTTGTGAGGTTTTTTTCCCCTCGGAAAAAGAAATATATCGTCATTCAAATGCGAGTACTGCAATTGCTTGAACAATTTGAGAGGATAGCTTTCCATCCAAGTGTCATGATAACTACAGTAATTACTATCAACATTACAATTTAAGCTCACAAATTGCTTGAAATTTCCTTGGTTTGACTACATAGTACAAAAGCAGAAAGATTTAATTCTGTGATTTAAAAAATGTTTTATACATATTACTATATATATGATATTTCACATACTTAGAAGTATAGTGATCCCCGCATATTCGTGGCTCGCTTATCCGTGTATTCAGTTAATCACAGTTGNAAATGCATTATAACTGACAGTTATTTTTCCAGTTTTTTTTTAAAAATGCTTGTGGGAGAAAGTCTGTATTTTTTCAAAATTTATTCAAATATGTTTTAGCAGTTACATAATGTTACATATAAATTAAATTTAGAATTAAAATTGAGACACAATACTTGTTCTGTAGCTGCAAGTGTATAAATAAGGGCTAAAATAATTTTCATTGTTTTGGTATAACTTGAGTTTGGCAGTTGGATTGCTACAGATTATGACTAATAAGGAGGCATAATTTACAAAAAAGGTCAGTAATTAGAATGCTGTGTAGGCCAGAGGACTTGTTACCTGTCCTGTAGGAGTTACATGAGCACTATAAAGTGCTGCTACCTACAAAACCTAAAGAGAGAAAGCTTATTAATTCTGATGATATAAAGGAGGGGACTAAAGAAAATACTAACTGATGGAATCATTATGGCAAACTTTGGGGCAATTTTCATATTTGTCCCTAATATTTGTTTGAATATCAGGAAGTAGTTTTCAAGTGAAAGAAACAGCCATCTTATTATTTTATGCTGAAAGTGTATTAATGTCAGCAACAATTCCATTTACAGGTTTCTTTTGAAAATAAACAATTTCAATTTCTCAAGACTGAATTTTAATGTGGTCTCCAAAACCTAGTCCAGCCTTAAGTGATCTGCAAATTGAATGGTGTGCTCTATTTTCTGTATAAAATGATAAATGTATTGAACAGTAGTGAAGACAAATATATATGTAAACATGCTCAATTTTTTTTTCTTGTGCTACTGTGTGCAATGGATAGCAGCCAAGCACAGTTTTCCATTCATGTATATACTCACCCTGCAGCAGATTTTTCTTCAGTGCTATTTTCTAGGTCATTTAAGAAAATAGTACCAGACACTATTGGAAACACCTTACTTTTTCAAACATACTAATGAGATGAAGTACTTGGTTGAATGAAATTTGTTATGGCATGAATTATTGACTGACAAAACACTTTTAAATTTTTCATATCTTGGTTCTGATGTACTGTTCTGCAACTAGAGCTAGATAACTGTGGCATGTCCCCTCCTTAAAAAAAAATATTCCCCCCCTTTTTTACTCTTTGGGAAGGTAATTTTTTTGTCTTTATATTCTCAGATGTAATGACAACATGAGATTCCCTCAGCCATTTTTCTAAGTCCTCTGCAGAAAATTTCATCAACTTGATGGAATTTCATCTGGCCTATATCTAAGTAACTTTTTTACTTATTCCATGTTGGTACCATGTCTATTAATCCATGACCTCCTTACATGTAACTAACGCAGGAGAAATGTAAACCTGTCATCCTTCCCAGCATCGTGTTTGGTGCCCCTTAAGTATTGACTCAGTTCTTTCTTGCTACCCATTTTTCTTCTGATAAACTGACAGTATGTTTTCCCTCCCTGGTTAGATTTTTCCCGTTCTAAGTTAACTTACTGAGGGCAAGGAAATGAATACTAGTGCAGTGACCAAATGGAGAAATTTGCCATTTTAATGACAGATTAGTCTTGGAGATAACTAGTGACAGATGTGCAAAAAGAAGCCAGTGTTAATTTAACAGTTAAGCATTGCAAACAATCAGGAGTAAAAATCTTTCCCTTGTCTCTTTCATCCATAAGTGTAATTGAGCCCCGTGACTTTTCCCCAAGCAAAGACTTTTCTTCTGTATTACTGTTTAGCTATGCAACTGGTTACAATACAGCTTACATTCTGATCTCATCTGTGCTGATCACCATGAGTGTTCATAATGAGAGGGAGAAAGATGGCATCTCAAAAGCATGGCTCATTGTGACTGTTTCAAACATCTGTTGGAGGAGATATTAGCCAATCTCTGGAAGTTATCACTGTTAATTGCACAGAACACCTCCAAAAGTCACAGGGGAACGGGTCTGGGTTGGTTGGTGATGTTGTGGTTGAAGGAAATCTGGGTTGCAGTGACCATGAGATAATAGAGCTTTCAAATGACAATGTGTCGAGAAAGGACACAAACCAAACATCCATGCTGGACTTCCAGAGGGCAGTTTGGGTGCTGGCAGCCTGAGAGAAGAGATTTACACCCACTCGACTACAACCTCCCTTCAGGTAGCTGTAGACAGCAATGAGGTCACCTCTGACCCTCCTCTTCTCCAGGCTGAACAGCCCCAGCTCCTGCAGTTTCTCCTCACAGGGCTTGCTCTCCAGTCCTTTCACCATTCTTGTTGCCCTTCTCTGGACCCTCTCATGCTGGTACCCCATCAGCCAGGGGTGCTGCTNAGGTTAGGATTATGATAGTTTACTCTAACGTTTATTAGGTTAACCCTATCCCAGCCCTGCAAGGGATGAGGGCGGACCTGCAGCTGGTGCAGGGGCAGGGGCAGCCCTACAAGCCCCAGAGGGTGTCGGCATTGTGCTGCCACTGCCTCTGCATCGAATGCTGGGAAGTCTCTGCAGCGCCAGTGGGCAGCAGGGAACCCCTTAGATTCCCCAGGGACTCGGCAGGTGGGGAGGGCTCAGAAAGCATTCCCTTTTCTTCCCTGACCTGTCCGAGGGCACGGGACAGTGCCAGGATCGCCCTCCAGCATTCAGCATCTGAGGGGGGCAGCAGCAATGGGCGTAGCTTATTTGCATATTTGTGATGTGCCTATCTTTGAAGAAAAGGGGATTTGTGTCCCCAGAGGAGACCCGAACCCATGCAAATTTTGAGTTACAGTCGGATCTCCTACATCACGGACCCTCGTTCATAATCAGGTCCTGCAAAGCCCTACTTCTGTATTGAATGGCAGCTCATTAATATAGAAATTTTTCCTGCACCCTCAGNGCCCCAGCGAATTTCAGGGGATAACTGCATTTTTGTTTGCAGAATTGTTTTCCTACTGTGTTTTCTCTGATTTTAACTAAAGAAGTATACTATATTTTTAATCTCTTGGACACAGTTTTTTACAGTGGTAGAAGGTCAGAGATTTCAGTGTCATAAAACCATAACTTCTGACTTGGCAAGCATGTTCTAACTTCATGTTTTGACATAGTCACTTTGTCAGGAAAAGCCTGGACATAAATTNCTTTGAAGAAAAGGGGATTTGTGTCCCCAGAGGAGACCCGAACCCATGCAAATTTTGAGTTACAGTCGGATCTCCTACATCACGGACCCTCGTTCATAATCAGGTCCTGCAAAGCCCTACTTCTGTATTGAATGGCAGCTCATTAATATAGAAATTTTTCCTGCACCCTCAGACATCTCCTCAGCACTGTTTTGGCACTGTGTTGCTGTGTATTAGTTGCTGCGGTGGCTGTGCCGGGGGGTTGGTAAAGTGACAGAGCCTGGCAGTGGGGTAGCAAAGTGGCTGACTCACCATGGCCGAGACGCCGAGCCACCACCGCCACGGCCTGGACAGGGCAAGCAGCTGAACTGCTGCCACTGCCACGGCCTAGATGGAACAGGGTGAGCAGCCGAGGTGCTGTCGCTGATGCCAGGACAGGGCAAGGAACCAAGCCACCACCGCCGCCACCATGGCCGGGATGGGACAAGGTGGCCAGCCAAGATACCACCACCACAGCCGGGACAGGACGGGCCAAGTGGCCAAGCCGCTGATGCCATCATGGCCAGGATGGGACAGGGCAAGTGGCCAAGCTGCTACGACAGCTGTGCAGGTTGATTTGCATATGCATGCTGCCCAATTGAATATTCATGTGCGCCAGGTCGCACATGCCCAGTTGTGAAGAGTGGCCTCCTTTGACGCTCAAAAATCATACCACTAAGATGTGAAGCTCTAATATGGGGGACACGAAGTGGAAGAAGGCCGGCTGTATTATTGTGCTGTCAGTAAGATTTCAACAAATTAGGAGTGAAAATCACATTTTTGTTGACTAATTCATACAGTAGATTGCTCCAGCCAAAAAGTTACCATTCAAATCATTAATGTGTTCACCATGTCTTGATACTGATCTCTGAAGAGTCTCAATTGACTGGGCAGTTAATAGCCAGATGGGGACGAGACTCCTTGTTGTTCTTACTATTGTTGAATTTTTTGTTTTAATTTTTTTTGTACCATGTAACGCCAGCATTTTACTTACTAAATATCTGACCTGCTGATGACTGTCACTGTCTCCTATACTTCTTGTCCCCCACACTTTTTAATGACTTTAGATTGCTTTCTCACACTTAAATTTCTTAACAAAATAGTGCAAAAGTCACACAGCTGTGCTCCAGGTAACTAAGCTCTGAAGCGTTAAGAGCTGATCCTGTTAATCCAGGGGAAGACCAGTTTTATTTTACTAAAATTTTAATAATTACCACTTAAAGTAATTAAAACATTTAAAGAAAACTTATTCATGTATAATNTCACCATGGCCGAGACGCCGAGCCACCACCGCCACGGCCTGGACAGGGCAAGCAGCTGAACTGCTGCCACTGCCACGGCCTAGATGGAACAGGGTGAGCAGCCGAGGTGCTGTCGCTGATGCCAGGACAGGGCAAGGAACCAAGCCACCACCGCCGCCACCATGGCCGGGATGGGACAAGGTGGCCAGCCAAGATACCACCACCACAGCCGGGACAGGACGGGCCAAGTGGCCAAGCCGCTGATGCCATCATGGCCAGGATGGGACAGGGCAAGTGGCCAAGCTGCTACGACAGCTGTGCAGGTTGATTTGCATATGCATGCTGCCCAATTGAATATTCATGTGCGCCAGGTCGCACATGCCCAGTTGTGAAGAGTGGCCTCCTTTGACGCTCAAAAATCATACCACTAAGATGTGAAGCTCTAATATGGGGGACACGAAGTGGAAGAAGGCCGGCTGTATTATTGTGCTGTCAGTAAGATTTCAACAAATTAGGAGTGAAAATCACATTTTTGTTGACTAATTCATACAGTAGATTGCTCCAGCCAAAAAGTTACCATTCAAATCATTAATGTGTTCACCATGTCTTGATACTGATCTCTGAAGAGTCTCAATTGACTGGGCAGTTAATAGCCAGATGGGGACGAGACTCCTTGTTGTTCTTACTATTGTTGAATTTTTTGTTTTAATTTTTTTTGTACCTTGTAACGCCAGCATTTTACTTACTAAATATCTGACCTGCTGATGACTGTCACTGTCTCCTATACTTCTTGTCCCCCACACTTTTTAATGACTTTAGATTGCTTTCTCACACTTAAATTTCTTAACAAAATAGTGCAAAAGTCACACAGCTGTGCTCCAGGTAACTAAGCTCTGAAGCGTTAAGAGCTGATCCTGTTAATCCAGGGGAAGACCAGTTTTATTTTACTAAAATTTTAATAATTACCACTTAAAGTAATTAAAACATTTAAAGAAAACTTATTCATGTATAATAAAACATGCCCTTGGCATCACTGAGTGCTAGTCCTGCCTAACCAACCTAGTGGCATGTTACAATGGAGCAGACAAGGGAAATGCTACAGATGTCATTTATCTGAACTTCTTTAAAGACTTGACACAGTCCTCAGCAATGTCATTCTCTCTAAAATGGAAAGAGATGGATTTGATGGGTGGACTGTCAGGTAGATGAAGTTAGAAAGTTGCATCCAGACAGAAGTGGTCAATGACTTAGAGTCTTGTCCCTCAGGGGTTCATACTGGGATTGGTATTACAGCTATACCCCCTGGTTTACGAGAAAAGGGACAGGCCACAGGCATCGCGAAACATTAAACTCGCAAAGAACTGCAGGTCGTTAATATGCATGCAGGCCATGCCCATTACCCCACCCCCCGGAACTCCAGGGCTCTGTGGACAATTTTCCACTCCTTCCTGTGGTCTGTCTTGGCACAGGTGAGCAAAGGGAACCGTTTCTGAGTGGCTGCTGTGACCGTGTGTGCTTGCAGCCCAAACCCCGCGCTGGTCCTCCACCAGCCCCCCGGCCCGGCCCCGGTGCTCACGCCGAACCCAGGGGACCCGCGCCAGCCCGGGCGTGCTCACCCTGCCTCCGCGGCGGGGAAGGGGTGTCTCTGAGCTCTGGTCGGCATTCTTGGAGCCTGGAAAAACCTTAACGTTGCAACATTGCAACACCCCGTGCACTTATGGTGGGGGGGAGACATTGGTATGGGAGTTTCTTTCCCTTTAACATCCATCAGTCCCGGCAGAGGCAGTGCTGCCTGGGCTTTGACTGGGCTTTGAGTAACAAGGAATGGCATGTCTTGTGGTGATGATGCACTGGGTCTCAGTGGAGCACACAGGAGCAGGGCAGGCCTCTAAACGCCACTGCGAGCTGCAGTAAATCTTGCGCTGGCCCCCACTGCCACCGCTGCATGCGCCGGCCCCAGCGCCGGCGTGGGCACAATCACAGGGGTCAGGGGGGGAAGCGGCGTGGGATTTAGGCTGTGGGAGCAACTGCAGCAGTCCGGAGAAGCCCACAGAGTGGCAGGGGTGGGGAGGTCGGGTTTCTTTCCCTTTAACATCCACCGGTCCCGGGAGAGGCTGCACTGCCTTTATGGTCCCAGAGGGTGGGGGAACAGAAGCCTCTTCCTGGTGCAGCAACAGCTGCGCCCTCCCAGCACACAGCTTGCCTCCCTTTTGTGGGGCAAATTTCCCCATTCAGGGACCGGGGGCACGGTGCCGCCATTACGAGCCCCCTCCCTGCAGGGCGGGGTGAGTCCCGCCCCACAGACACCGTGGCACCGCCCCTCGGCAGAGCAGTGTCAAACTGTGCATGCGTCAGACAGCTGAGCTCGCAGACCACTGAATCATAATTGCAAAAAATTTGCTTCGCAAATGGGCGAGGTCGTAATGGAGACGTTGCAATGCAGTATTTAGTATTTTCATCAACAACATAAATATTGAAATCGAGTTCACCCTCAGCAAATTTGCAGATGACACCAAGCTGAGTGTGGCTGACAACCTGAAGGACAGGATGCCACCTAGAGGGACATGGCCAAACTCAAGAACTAGGTCTGTGGGCATTTCATGCTGTTTATCAAGGCCAAGTGCAATGGGCTGCACCTAGGCTGGGACAATCCTCAGTAGCAATACAGGCTGGGGGATAAACAGAAAAAGAGCAGCCCTGCCAAGAAGGAGTTGGTGTTGCTAATGAATGAGGGGCTGGACATGAATCAGCAATGTGCACTTGCAGCCCAGAAAGCCAATCATGTCCTGGGCTCCGTCAAAAGGAGTGTGACCAGCAGGTCAAAGGAGGTGATTCTGTCACTCTGCTCTCTAGTACTATCCCACATGGAGCACTGCATCCGGCTCTGGGGTCCTCAGCAAGAGAAAAATATTAACTCATTGGAGCAAGCACAGAGGAGGTCAAAAAGATGATTAGAGGGATTGAGCATCTGTCCTACAATGAAAGGCTGAGAGAATTGGAATCGTTCAGCTGGGAAAAGGGAATAATTTGGAGTGATCTAATTGTGGTTTTCCAGCACATGAAAAGAGCCTACAAGAAAGATGGAAATAGACTTTGCACAAGAGCATGTAGTGAAAAGACAAGGAGGGAATAATTTGAAACTGAAATAGAGCAGGTTTTTATTAGATGTTAGAAAAAATTCTTTACTGTAAGAGTGGCGAAACACTTGAACTGGAACAGTTCAAGGCTGGGTTTGATGCACCTCTGTCCTAGGGTGGTGTGTATATATTCCATATCTTTGTGTTTTGGCTTGTGGATACCAGTCCTTAGCAAAAGAAAACAAAGGTCGTTTTCTCTCTCTGTCCAGAAGACGAGAAAAAAAATTCAAAAACTAAGAAGCGGCAGTTAAAGGAAAAAAAATTTCTGGGGGTAGCTCACACAGCNTTTTTACACTTTCCTTGTTTTTTCTTTCCGAACCTGATGAGGGGGAGGGGTGGTTTATTTTGTTTTTCTTTGGCTCAGCCCCAAATTTGCCTCAAACCATGTCAACCTCTGAGCAACATGGTCTACTGAAAAGTTCCCTGCCCATGACAGAGGGGTGAGAGCTAGATGATCTTTCAAGTCCCTTCCAACCCAAACCATTCTACAATTCTATGTGGATTTCAGGTTCAATATTTATCTTAAATTTGTCTTCGGGTTCTTAACATTGTAATTTTTGAAATAAATAATTCATCTTCCAAAACAAACCATTGGAATAACTCCCTCACTGTTAAATACACATTGTTTTTCTTTCTGAATGTTTATCTTTGTACCTTTAAAGATAGCTGCCTGCTAATAATACAACCAAGGAATTTGAAAATACAGGTATTCTAACTCACAAAGCACCTAACATTTAATTATAAATTAAGTCTCTCATTTTAGTAGACTGAAATCCATTCTTGAGTAATCTAGCTCATATACCACAATATCTATTAAAATGTGCATCAAAATCAAATTTGAATTTTAGGTATATTTTAAACTTTTTGAACACCACTTGTCTCTTGGCAATAGAAAAACATATCCCTTTTAATTGGGATTTATGTGAAATACTGTCCTGATTAAATTTAGATCTGTATTCATTAGCATTTGGCAATAAACAGTTCTTGGAAAACATCCCAATATTGCATCCATTTTTATTACCATAAATTATATGGAAAGTAATGATATGTTGTATTTGGCTCATGTCTTCCATTTCAATATAATTGATAAGCAAATAAGTGAAGATCCACAGAATAAATTTTATAAGCCTTAGTACTATACCAACAAGCTGCGAGAGTCCCCCCCCGCCCTTGCCTGACCCAGAGGGCAAGGGCCCCAGACGGTGGGGGCCGGCGCGGCAGCGAGTCACCAACAAGCGGCTACTTCGGACTACTAGGACTCCCAGAGCGAGCCAGGAATGAGTAGCTGTGTGCTTTCCCTAAGTGTTTAAAGGTTATTCATTATACTGAAACTATACCAGATCATGTAGTGTTTTTAATCTGCCTGCATGTTAAATATTCCTTCTTCAAGTCTTCAAATAATTAAATACATTTTATCCTATACTTTGATCACATAGTAGCCCTTTTTTCTCTCTCCTCTACTATATGAAATTTGAAATATTCCATGGTCTATGTTTTGATAAATTTACTTTTTTTTTAATATACTTAAGTACTACAGGACCAAATCCCTGTTGAACTTCATAATACTTATTAAAAATGGATGATGAATCTATAGAAGATGACTCAATTATGTATATATATTCCATATCTTTGTGCTTCACTTCGTCTGGGAGGGAATTTTGTTGTGGATACTGGTCCTTAGCGACAAAGGTAATTTTCTCTCTCTATTCAGAAGAGGCAAAAAAATCAACCAGAACCGGAAGTTGGAGGGAAAAAAAAAAAAAATCCAGTAGCATACAGAGCACAGCTGCAGAGGTTTGGACTCGTTACTCGCTCTACCACAGCTGCAATATTTAAGACCAGAGAAGAGGTCCTTGGTTGTGTGCTCCAGCCCTGGGAGAGCCGCATGTGGTCCTTACCTTAAACATTCCTTTGCTGCACTCTAAACACTAGAAGAGAGACAGAGGGCTTGCAATTCCCTCCCTCCCCCCCCACCCCCGGGCGTTCTTCCTGCCTATCTCCTGCTTTCCCCTCTAGTGCCTCCATCAGGACCTTGAGCTCCAGCTACTCTCTGGGCACTTGAGAAGTATCTTCTGGGACTGTCTAGTGGAATTTGGCTGAGTTCTGCAGGACTTTTCACATCACAGGACTGCGGAATATCTCAGGGTTTTTTTTTCTCTCATAACAATAGATTTTACTGTTTAAAACTGTTATATCATGACTTGTGTGTTTACTAAAGTAAATTGTTTGTGTTTTCACACACACACAAGTTCACACAAGTCCCTACGAGTTGCAAGGGACCCAGAGGATCATCTAGTCCAACTCCCAAACAGCCCTCCACCAACTAGACCCTGTCACTAAGTTCCTCATCAAGTCTTCTNAAGAGGTCCTTGGTTGTGTGCTCCAGCCCTGGGAGAGCCGCATGTGGTCCTTACCTTAAACATTCCTTTGCTGCACTCTAAACACTAGAAGAGAGACAGAGGGCTTGCAATTCCCTCCCTCCCCCCCCACCCCCGGGCGTTCTTCCTGCCTATCTCCTGCTTTCCCCTCTAGTGCCTCCATCAGGACCTTGAGCTCCAGCTACTCTCTGGGCACTTGAGAAGTATCTTCTGGGACTGTCTAGTGGAATTTGGCTGAGTTCTGCAGGACTTTTCACATCACAGGACTGCGGAATATCTCAGGGTTTTTTTTTCTCTCATAACAATAGATTTTACTGTTTAAAACTGTTATATCATGACTTGTGTGTTTACTAAAGTAAATTGTTTGTGTTTTCACACACACACAAGTTCACACAAGTCCCTACGAGTTGCAAGGGACCCAGAGGATCATCTAGTCCAACTCCCAAACAGCCCTCCACCAACTAGACCCTGTCACTAAGTTCCTCATCAAGTCTTCTCTCAAACACCTCCAGGGATGGTGACTCCACCACCTCCCTGGGCAGACCATTCCAATGAGAGATCACTCTCTGTGAAAAACCTCTTCCTAACATTCAGTTAAAACCTCCCCTGGCGTAGCTTAAGGCCATATCCCCTCGTTCTGGTGTCATCAGCCTGAGAGAAATGATTCACACACACCTGGTTGTAACCCCCCCCCTCAGGTAGCTGTGCACAGCAATCAGGTCACCTCTGAGTCTCCTCTTCTCCAGGCTGAACAGTCCCAACTCTCACAGCCATGCCTCACAGGTCTTGCTCTCCAGTCCTGTAACCATCCTTGTTGCCCTTCTCTGGACCCTCTCAAGCAGCTCAACATCCTTCTTAAACTGGGAAGCCCAGAACTGGACACAGGACTCAAGATGTGGTCTGACCAGAACCGAGTACAGGGGAAGGATAACTTCCCTAGTCCGACTGACCACACTGTTCTTAATACAGGCCAGGATGCCATTGGCCTTCTTAGCCACCTGGGCACACTCTTGGCTCATATTGAGTTTCCTGTCAATCATTACTCCTAAATCCCTCTCCATTTCACCACTCTCCAGCCACTCATTCCCCAGTCGATCCACACTTTTCTTTGTTTTTTTCCCTGAACTTGGTGAGGGGGAGGCGTTTTTGGGTTTTTGTTTTTGGTTTGTTGGGTTTGGTTTTTCCTTTTTGGCTCAGCCCCCAATTTGACTCAAACCCTGACAAAGGTCAGATGGGAACGTTCATTTCCTTAAATCCATATTTAATTGTTTCTAATCAAGAAAAGAAATACAGTCAGGTCTCCTATATCGCGCATCCGCAGTCTTATTTAGGACCCACATAGCCCGACTTCCACATTGAATGGCAGCCGCACTGCCGCTGCCGCCACGACTATCCCCACAGCCGCTGCGGCCATGGCCGCCCCCTCTGCCATCACCTGTGCCGCGGCAGCTGCCCGTGCTGCCCCTGCTGCTGCCTGCGCCGCAGCCACTGCCACCACCACTGCGGCAAGTCGCACATGCGCAGTTGCGAAACAGGTCTCCTACCTCGCTAAAAAATCATGCTGCTAAGATCTGAAGCCGCTATATGGGGGGCGTGAAGTGCAAGAGGGCTGATTGTAATGATCAATGGAGTAGAATTCTGTTGCTTCCTTATGAAAGTTTACTTCCTCCTTCTCAGAGTTCATCATATATCGCTTCTTAAATTTAATGTCTTCTGTGGAGCAAGATGTATAAATCTCAAGTAAATTAGGTAATTTTTTAGATTAATAATAAATTATAGCACAACCATTTTCCACAGAAAGTCTATGATTTAAAGAGAGAAAGACAAAAGGAATCCAGAATGAAGCTCTGTTGAAATTTCCTTGCTAATAAAGATGGAAATAAATAGTCTTCCTGAATCAATGGATTCTACAACATATGTACCACTTGATTCTCAGCTCAATAAATTACTTTTTATGCAGTTTATTCTGCATTTTTTTCAATGTAGGCAGTGAATATTGAAAGATCTCTTTGTAGATCATAAAGATTCCATTAAAAATCCCTAAAGAGAATAAGAAATTTAATGAATATCTTGGACAGAATTTTCTTTCTTCTTACTACAGCTTTGTTGCTGATACAATTTAAGAGAGCTTCAGTCCAGAAGTATTGTGTATGTGTATGCATGTATTATCAATTATTAAAGTGACTAAGTGTTATTTAATCACAATGAATTCAAGATACTATTTCAAGTTCTTCCTCAGGTGTAGGAAACAAAATATCTCAGATCACAGGCAAAATTTTCCTTGTAGTTTAATCTCCATGTCTGTGTCCAGTCTTTGTTGTCTACCTTTTGCTTGTTTCACGTGTCTATCTTTTCGTAAATCAAAAGTCTGGTACTTTTCAAAGTACAAATTTTTACTTGTGGTTGGAGAAATCCTAAACAATGATTAGTATCAGTATAAAAAAATAATTTAAGAAAGGTCTTGCTTTGACCTCTCCAAATCAATAAATGTTGATATCGCATCACTTTTCCAATAAATGCCTTTTTCTTGTTTGGAAGTGCATCTGCAGCTAAAAGAACTGAAATCTGAGTTGCATAAATTGCACGGAAATATTTGTGTCAAAATGTTATTCTTGTTAGAATTGAAGGGGAGATGTGGATGCTGCCAGGAATGAGACCTTGTCCAGAGATAATGTTGTGATTTGCTTGTCCAGGTGCACTCTTGTTAGCTAGGGAAAGAACTGAGCTCAAGGTGTCTTGCCTGCAAAACTGACTACTGTGATATGCTCAGAGCAACAGGCTTTGTCCACAGTCCTGACTTAGGCAACAGCAAGCAAGTGCAGGACTACCCAGGAAGTACATCCGGAGAGCATCAATTTTAACATTAGCATACATTATTATTGTTTTTGACTCTTGACTCCTGTATGTTTACACAACATAAATTCTTAAATATTATCTTAGCTCATAACTGAACTAAGTGTATTGTATGGGCAGATAGAAATGTGATGTCTGAATCTCAAATGGTCTTGAAAGTTCAATGGAAACTCAACCAGTAAGTTCCCTTGAAGCAGAGACTAACATCATAGATTTCGATGTCATGTTTTTTCTCCTTGATTGAAAGCCATCTGAACTGTAACTTGGTAGGGTACCCTACAGAGAGTCATGTATGGACTCGTTTTGATCAAGTGAAATTGAGAAGTAAAAGTCCTATAAGCCTGAAAGCCGGTGATGTTACAGCAATAGTAATATATATGATAAGATGGAGAATGATGAAGAAGGCAAGTTAAAACCAAAATAACAGCAACAACAAATAAACCTACACCAACTCCCAAGCAAATGCCCACGTAGGGATCGAACCCACAACCCTGGAGCCATGGGCACCACACTCCATCTATCCAAGTCTCCCATTGTCTAGACCATGTCACTGAATTCCTCATCCAGTCTTTTCTTAAACACCTCCAGAGATGGCGACTCCACCACCTCCCTGGACAGAACATTCCACTGGGGGATCACTCTCTCTGTGAAAAAACTCTTCCTAACATCCAGTCTAAACCTCCCCTGGTGTAGCTTAAGGCCATCTCCTCTTGTTCTGATGCAGGTAGCCTGAGAGAAGAGATCCACACCCACCCAGCTGCAACCTCCCTTCAGGTAGTTGTAAATAGCAATGAGTTTCCTCTTCTCCAGGATAAACAGTCCCAGCTCCTGCAATCCCTCCCCATAGGGCTTGTTCTCCAGTACTTTCAGCATCCTTGTTGCCCTTCTCTGGACCCTCTCAAGCAGTTCAACATCCTTCTTAAACTGGAGAACCCAGAACTGGACACAGTATTCAAGATGTGGTCTGACCAGTGCTGAGTATAGGGGAAGGATAACTTCCTATTCCTACTGGCCCCACTGTTCCTGATACAGGTCAGGATGCCATTGGCCCTCTTAGCCACCTTGGCACACTGCTGGCTCATATTAAGTTTTCTGTCAACTTCAATTATATTTCTCAAAATACACTGTGGAAATCTACAGTGTGCAATCTTAGATGTGTCTTGCTATTCCAAGCTGATACACAGATCCATGTGTCCAGGCTGGAACGTACCTACGCTTTACAGAGGCCTTTTAAAAATACAATGATCCCCCGTTACTCATGGGCTGTTAGGTCTGGCCCTCTTCACACAAGTCTTGGAATCTGTGAAGATAGCGAACCCACTAAGTATTCAACTCCATGCGCATAGCCATGCCCACTCCCCTAATAAGGTCTGGAGGATGGTTCTGAGAGCACAGCTCTCTCTGTAATGCCTCATTAAAGCAGAGGAAATGCGTTTTGCCACCTCCAGGAAGAAAGCGGCTTTTTGGAGCACAGAAACTGGCTGGGAGCCAGAAGGTGGCACCCACCCCGCCATGGGATCCTGCCACTCTCCTTTCCCTGCCACATCTGTGCTCGGTGTTATTGGGGTTCCTGGTTGCTGCTGTGTGTCTCTTGTGT
>WEKX01017144.1:0-24115 GCA_013390025.1 Pitta sordida
AGCGTGGTGCTGGCCTGGGGTGCTGTGAACACCAAGTGAAGATCAGTTTTGTTTCATTCTAGTTCTAGCATAGGAACTGGTGTAACAAGAGCTCTGGACTTTGAACGCAAGTGTCACAATTCCTATCAGCTTCTGAGGAGGGCTCAGTTCTGAAAGTATATGTATTGAGTGAAAGTTTATAAAGTAAGGAAAAATATTGTAGACAGATAAAAGAAGACATTTCTGATGACTACTTGCAGAATATTCAGTTGATAATAATATTAAATAACTATTCTACTTATTGTAAAATACTGTGCATTTGTATACACAGTCAGCCGTCTTCCACTCTGCGCCCCCCAGATAGTGGCATGATTTTTCAGCAATTAAGGAGGCCTGTTTCGGGACTGGACATGCGCGACCTGATTCGCATGAATATTCAAATTAAACAGTCATGAATGTTAAAATCAACCCCCACACTGTGCCACACAGGCCACAGGTGTGCTGCTCTGCCTGTGGTGAGGCACACCAGTCTACCCCTCCACTCAGGGCCGTGCCAGCACCCCCTCTCCCCTCGGCTCTGCTTGCGGGGAGGGTTGGGTCCCCCCGCTCCCCTCAGGGCCGCGCCAGCCCCCTCCCCCTCCCCTTGACTCCACTTGGGCTCGCGCCAGCCCCCCCCGCTCCCCTCAGGGCTGTGCTGACCCCCCTTCACTTGGCTCCGCTCAAGGCCGTGGCCGTGCCAGCTCCCCCCGCTCCCCTTGGGGACACACTGGCCCCCCCAGGTCCCCTCAGGGATGCTTGGTGCCATCAGGACAGTGGCACAGGCAGCTCCCTGCGCCCATGTCCCCAGCCAAGTGGAAAAGGGTCTTTTCCCAGCATGGGGTGGCTGCAGGCGCTGGGAAGCGCCAACACAAACAGCGATACACAGCAGGGCACTGCCAAAACAATGTCCAAGTTCCAGGGGGCAGTGTGAGGGTGTGGGGCAAATTTACATATTAATGAGCTGCCCTTCTACGTGAACGAGGGCTTTGTGGGACATGAACAAGGCCTGCAGTACTGTGGTATAAGAGACCTGACTGTATATAAAAGCAAATTTTTTTAAAAGGGTGGATCAATGACCGCTAAAAGTCTAGAATTCTCTGTTTTCCCCTAGCCACAATTCGATAAGCCTTGAGAAGCTGGAGGCAAAGAACCAAATGTTAGTCAGACTTTTGGCTGCCAAAATAGGTATTACTTACTCACACATCCTTGAAATTATTGAATTATTGAAAAGTAAACAGTGCAAGGATGGTTTAAAGATATAAGATTTAATTACAATATTATTTATTTATTTATTATTTTAATTTTCAGAAAGTTTCAGTAAGAGAAAGTAATCTATAGAATTGATGGTGAATTGTTTATTGTACAAGGAGAAAAAAAAGAAGTTGCACTTTCTTGAAAGATGATAGTAACTCTTATATGTCCTAATCCTACAGATGTTATCTTACAAAGCCATAGGTAAATTCCAGTTAATGTGAATGCAACAAATGTTTTCTTATGAAAAGAGAATTACACCCTGCAAAAAAGATCTTATGTAGGGTCTTATACGTATAACCATTAGATTCATCATACACTTTCCTCGTGTTCCTCACTTGAAACCAGATTGATAACCTCAACCTCTTTGTAATTGAAGGGGCAAATGCCTTCTGCAAGTAACCTGTTATAAAACTTTTTGTCCGTTTTCACTACAAAAGATAAAGAAAAGAGAAGACTTCAGTGAGTGTTTCAGGCCTTGAGCCAGCATACTGACTATTCAAGGAATGTTTCACCATCCAGTAAAACAAGTACTAGAGTGGACAAACTTTCCTACAGATTCTACCAATGTATTTGAATTCTGTCTATAATAGCAGTCCTGCTGTTCCCAGTACCAGGCCTTTTGTGTGCAGACAACCTCAGCTCAGTCGGAATTACATAAAGAATAAAAATATATACTGAAATATAAATTTTGAGTTTATTTCCCTTTGTGTTTTTCTCAGATATCTACACAAACAGTGCTAAACTCTCCAACAGCGTAACAAAAGCATGTCTAAAAAACAAATGGGAGCTCCTTGCTACCAGGGAAAAGCAGTTTAATTAAGAAATAATACAGTCTTACTTTCTCATTTGCTGGTTAAGGGTCTCATGGGGGACCCACTGTCATGGTTTGACCCTGGCTGGATGTCAGAGATTCACCCATAACCTCTCCCTCACTTCATTTTCTCCCCCTTCCCCCTTAATATAAACAGGAGGAGGGAGAAACAAAGGAAAAAAACTGAAAAAGGTTTATCGCAGGCAAAACAAAACAAGCTACAAGTGGAGAATATAAAGGATTTATTTATTTCTGACAAGATCAGAGCTTAATGAGAGAAGCATCATATTAAAGGCCTTCTCCTCCACCCACCCCTCCTTCTTCTTACAACAGGTATTATATTCCCTTTTTTTCTCCAGGAGACAAAAGGGGGAACAGGGGTAGGGGAAAAACCAGGCAAGCTGGTATTTTCTGACCAGTTTTAGGGTAGGAAACCATCTCTCTGCGTTTCATAAAGTCCTCTCTCTCTCACAAGAGAAAAAGTCTTTCATGACCCTTCCCAAGTGAGTCTAGATCCAGGGGCAACAACTTTTCCATTCTCTGTTGCCTGAGAGTCACAACACAGGATGCAGTCTTTTAAGCACTGGCTGCGCTGCTTCATTTATGAGCCCAATCCCAAAGTACATAGATCAGATCCTACCATAGTGCAATTTTGTCACAAAGCGTGGACTCTTCCACAGGCCTCAACATCTGTTCAGAATCTGTTGTGAGCTCTGCTCCAAGTGTTTCTGGGCTCTAAGGTATCTGCAGCTTTTCCAGCATGATCCTCCATCTCCAGTGTGGCTGCAGGTGGATTCTGCTTCTCTGTTCTCTCTATTCCATGAGCTGCAGACAGACAGTCTACTTCACCATGGATCATTCCACAAGCAGCAGCAAGATGCCTGGAACCCTTCCTACCCCTCCTCCAACTGGCCTGGCCATGCCTTCATGGCTGCTCAAGCTCCCATCACTCCTTTCCGGCCATCTTCTTGCTGTTTCTCTACTTTTTTTTCTCCTTTCTTAAATATGTTATCACAAAGGTACTTCTATCTGTTTCTGACCTTGGCAGCAGCGGAGGTCCAGGCAGCAGCTGGCTGGTGTTACCTCCACTAGTTTGCCCCCTCTGCTGCCAGAGGAAAAAAACCCACTCAAATCAGGACACCCACAAATCACTCAAACCACGAGCATGAATATGCAGATAGGTCACGCTCATCTCCCCAACCCCTGTTGACCCAGAGTGATGGGGAACACTCCCCATGGCCTCTCACATCACAGGAGAGAAAACGGAAGAGTTTCTGAGCCTTTTCTGACTGGGGAGACCCCAGGGAATCCCTCGGCTATCCTTCAGCCATGCTTATGCTTTTGCTGCTGCCGCCACCACCATTGCATTGCTGCCACAGTGGAAGAGCTTGCCCTAGGCCCAGGGTGGGGCAGGAGGCTCAGCAGTCCCAGCTCACACTCTGCGAGCACTCCCTAGAAAGGTGCTGGTGGGGAGAAACTCTTGAGAGAACCCCATGCTGGGACACCTGGGAGGAGAAGTGGCGGGACACCCTGATCCTGGCACACATGGGCAGGCGGGGCAGAAGGGGGAGGAGACGCTAACTCCTGCTGCAGTCCCTGCGGAGGAGGCTGCAGCACTGCAGGAGCACTTACCCTGGGGTTACATATATCACCACGTGTGCTGGACGCTGGGTACGCAGCTCCCAGAGACACAGAGCGCTTAGCATTTGAATTCTGCTGCAGTTAACATACCTATTGGCATCTCCTCCCATGCCTGTAGCTGGGACATCTTGGGGAAGAAGCAGCAGGACACCTCACTTCTAGCATGGGCAGGGCAGCAAGAGTATACACCATGTGTTATAAACCTTCCCTGCCACGCAGCACTCATAAGGGAGCAAACTGTGGCTGTGCCAAGTGAGTGAGAGGTGCCGCCCCCCTGGCCTCGTGGGGACATGCTTCGCGAATAGCCAATTAATATTTTCTGAGAAATATTCCACAAATCTGTGAAGATGTGAATCAATAGGTGCTAATATCACAGTATCACAGTGTTGATAAGATTGGAAAAGACCTTGAAGATCATCAAGTCCAACCTATAATCCAACTAAAACCTAACAGCTGTGACATTTATATCATGACCCTCAATACCTCATCCAGTCTACCCTTAAACATCTCCAGAGACGGCAATTTAACCATCTCTGTGGGCAACCCATTCCAATGTTGAATCACTCTTTCAGTGAAAAACTTTTTCCTAATGTCAAGTCTAAACTTCCCTTGTTGGAGCTTAAGACTATGACCTCTAGTTCTATCTCCAATGGCCAGGGAGAAAAGACTGCCTGGAGAAACCCTGCCTGTCTAAAACTCCCCTTTTAGGTAGTTATAGACAGTGAGAAGATGACGCCTGAGCCTCCTCTTTTCCAGACTAAACAGACCCAGCTCTCTTAAGCCGCTCCTCATAGGGCTTATCTTCCAGCCCCTTTAACATCCTTGCTGCCCTTCTCTGAACTTGTTCCAGCACCCCAACATCTTTCTTAAATTGACGGGCCCAGAACTGGACACAATACTCAAGTTGAGGTCTAACTGCAAATTTACTCATGATGGACTCAATCCCATCATCAATATCATCAATAAAGATATTAAACAGGACCGGACCCAAGACCAACCCCTGGGGGCACCACTAGTAACTGGCCGCCAACTGGATGTGACACCATTAGCTACCACTCTCTGCACTCGACCACCCAACCAGTTCCTGACCCAGCGCAGAATATTCGTATCTAAGCCCCTTGCTGCCATCCTCCCCAGGAGTATATCACAACAGACTGTGTTGAAAGCTTCACTGAAATCCAGATACACTACATCCACAGCCTTCCTCTCATCCACCAGGCAAGTTACTTGGTGTCTCATCTAGTTGTTGACCAGTTACTAGTAGTGTCCCCCAAGGGTCGGTATTGGGTCTAGTCTTGTTCAACATCTTCAGTGATGATATTGATGATGGGATTGAGTCCATTGTGAGCAAATTTGCAGATGACACCAAGCTTGGAGCCCGTGTTGATCTGTTAGAGGGTAGGAAGGCCCTGAAGAGGACCTGGACAGACTGGAGAGATGGGCAGATTCCAATAGAATAAATTTAATAAATCTAAATGTCGGGTTCTGCATTTTGATCATAATAACCCCAAGCAGAACTATAGACTGGGGATGGATTACTTAGAGAGTGGTCAGGGNTCTTCCTAAATCCGTGCTGACTGGGCTTGATCTCTTGGCCATCTTGCAGGTGTTGCATGATAGCACCCAGTACAATCTGTTCCATAACTTTACCTGGAACTGAGGTGAGGCTAACAGGTCTGTAGTTTCCTTGATCGTCCTTCCGTCCCTTCTTATGTATAGGGGTCACATTTGCCGTCTTCCAGTCATCTGGGATCTCACCTGTGGTCCAAAACTGCTGGTAAATGATGGAGAGTGGCTTAGCAAGCTCATCTGCCAGTTCTCTCATCACCCTGGGGTGAATCCCATCAGATCCCATGGACCTATGGGGATCCAAATGGATCAACAAGTCTCTAACTACTACTTCCTGAATTACAGGGGCACTGCACTGTCCCTGGCCCCATCTACCATCTCAGGCAACCAATCATCATGAAGGCAATCTTCCCTACTTTTAAAGACAGAAGCAAAGGAGACATTAAATACCTCTGCCTTTTTCTCATCTGTAGTTACCAAATTTCCCTCTATATCCAGTAAGGAGTGGAGGTTGCTGCTACCCCTCCTTTTGCCATTGATGTACTTGTAAAAGCTCTTCTTATTGTCCCTCACAGAAGTGGCCAGCTTAAGTTCAAGCTGGGCTTTTGCCTCTTTAATTTTCCTCCTACACAACCTAACAATGTCACGGAACATAATGTGATCAACCTCACCCTTCTTTCAAAGGTGACAGGCCCTCTTCTTCTCTGTCAGTTCTTTCAAAATGTCCTTACTCATCCAGGCTGGTCTTTTTCCCTACGGCTCATTTTATGGCACACAGGGACAGCCTGTTTCTGATCCTGCAAGAGTTCATTCTTGAAGTATACCCAGCTCTACTGGGCCCCCTTGCTATTAGGGTCTGTCTCCCAAAGAATTTGGGAGGTATTACAGTATTTCAGTGTCCTGCTGCCACTGGAAGGCTAAGTAGTGCTCAGATCCTCAGTATGTTGAGCAGAGGGTTAGTCTAATTATGATAGAAACAGACACATGGGACTAAGATAGCTTAAATCCTTTCATTTGAACAATAAATAGTGAATGGGTCCTGAGCATAGGGAATAAACCACCTAATTTTTCTTCCTCTGCTTTGAAAATCCAGCAATAGCTACAATGTTTATTGACTGATTTTTTGGTTGTTACCAGCAGTTTGTTGTGTTTGCTGGATAAAATAAATTGCTATGAAATTAAGAAAAATATTGAAAAAATATTACAAGGCTAAACTTTCTTATTTACTTTCAAAATACGGAATTTTTAAAATTGTAATGGAGATTTGAGGCTGCCAGGAATTTCCAGACTATGTGCTTTATCCATTTTATTTCAGTCTCTTTATCATCGTGACTTTCTTTCTGCATATTTCAATATAAAAAAATATTTTTGCACGGAGAGATTACCAAGGAGAGAAAATAATGTTGGAAGCAAGAGTGCAGTGAGTGGTTTTATGTATCACAGTATCACAGTATTGATAATGTTGGAAAAGACCTTGAAGATCATCTAGTCCAACCTATAATCCAACTAAACTCAACATCTAACATCTGGATCATGTCATTCAGCACCTTGTCCAGCCTACCCTTAAACATCTCCAGGAATGACGACTCAGCCACCTCTGTGGACAACCCATTCCAAATCTGGATCATTCTTTCAGTAAAAAACCTTTTCCTATTATCAAATCTAAACCTCCCCTGCTGAAGCTTAAGTCTATGACGTCCTGTCTCCAGTGGTCAGGGAGAAAAGACCGACCCCCGCCTGACTATAATCTCCTTTTAGGTAGTTATAGATAGCGATAAGGTCACCCCTGAGCCTCCTCTTTTCTAGGTTAAACAGACTGAGCTCCTTCAGCCTCTCCTCATAGGGCTTATTTTCCAGCCCCTTTACCATCCTAGTTGCCCTTCTCTGNCATATGCATGAGACAAGGCGTTAAAGATGGGTGGCAAATCTGGGCACTCTCTCTCTCTTTTGGCACTTGACAGGGCAGGGGACACTTATGTCCCTCATTCCTTGGCTCTTGGGCCAAAAATAAATGTTTTTCTGCTTGCAAGCAATTACCATGGGTCCTCCAGTTCATTTTCCTTAAATCAACACTGCTGGCTCATGTTAAGTTTCCTGTCCACTTATAGCTTCAAGTAGATATGATACTGGAATGTAGATCTGAGTTACTATAATTTTAAATAGAATATTTACGTGTCATCTTCCTAGTTTTACACTTACAAAATGGCAACAGATTCAACTATCTGTGCTTGTTTTACTATTGGGAAATGAAGGGAAAATTAACCATTGTTAAATAGAAGGCACTATTTCCATTATGCTGTATGGACATCTCTTAATACAGCAGGTCAGATACACACCAGTGCAACAGCCCAGTTGGAGATTTCCCATTCCCATCAGGATCCAACTAGCAGTTTCCTGGCTAAATGAATCTTCTGACTTTCTCCTGGTCTGCTACCTGTCTGTGAGTGCGGACAGAAGCCTGACCATTGCCTACAAAGGAAAAAAGATATGCAAGTCAGAGCTGCAGTGAATGCATTCATGTGAAGAAAAGCTTGTGACTGAAGAACTCCTTTTCTTCCTTCTTTACACAGTCAAACTAGAGCTGGGAGTTGTCTCTGAAGTTACGGTAAAAGTACTTGAAATCTGAACTGTGCTGGAAAACCAGGGCACCCTAGGGCATGCTGTGGTCCCTTTGACAGACTGTCCTCTAAGCTACAGCTCTTTTGACACCACAGATTTGTGGACAGTTTCTCCACCAAGCAGATCCTCTGTCAAAAGCTTCTACCTTTTGCTTACTAGAAGTAGTACAGCAATGGGTGGTCCATGTCATGATCCCATTCCCTGTGGCCTGGGACACTTTGCTGAGTGAAGGCATTTGAGGGGTTTTTGAGCTTAAGCAGGTGACCTTCATGAAGATGAGATGGGGTCAAGATCTTTTTAATTTACTTTTGGCCCCTGTTCCCAATGCACTTCAAGCAGGCCCAGCTTTTAGAGACACTTAATACCCAGCAGCACATAAGATACTTAATTACTTTGACTACAGGCTATGAGAAAAGCAAACAGGATCAAGGATATACAAACCTGTGGCCAAAATATGTTCTATGTTCAATAGCTACATACTTTGGGACTTTGTTAAGAAAACAGCATGGTCAGTGACTCATCCTGTCCGAAGTCTTTCCATATTATTAGAGTCTATTCTCTGTATGTCATATGCCCTGGTGAAGGGGTTTTCTCCTGAGGTACATCCTAAAGGGATGCTTTGAGACCAAGCTTTGTCCTTGCCCAAAGGTTTCAACAGATTCACAGCAGAGATTGGCATGAGCCTTAGAGAAGTCTACATGGCTTTGTTCTCTGACGGTCTCTCTTTTACTTCACAAAACATAGTACAGCACAGCTACAAGTGGCAGGTATAGATCTGCCTATGTAGATAAACAGCTTTTTGGAGCGGGAAGGGGATGAAGGAAAAAAAAACCCCACTGTTGGAGATGTCTTTCACGAAGGATTCTATTAACATTTGATTACATTTCACCAGATTTATTGCTGCAGTGCCCTACAGATAAGATATGACAAAACATTGGCTGAGTTTTTCAAGAAACATAAATTCTACAGAGTGCAATCAAAGTGTCAGTATCAAGCTCAATCTGTTGTGCACAGATGTGATGCAATGTTAGCATCAGCTGTCAGTGGGTTTGATCAAACATGGCAAAACCTACTGCTTTCAAGGCATTGAGGACCTGGGTTTGCTTCTCAGGATTTCTGATAATTGCTTTGAAAGTCTTCATTAATTAAATAAATACTGTGGAATGAGGAGAATGAAGATTTAACTGATCAAATTTCCCAGTTGTTTTCAAATCAGGTTTTTGCTATACTACTCAGAAAACACAAAATATTGGAATGGAATAAAATGTTCCAAGTAACTGAGGTGTCATTGTGATGGATGCCTCACTGTGGTTTTCTAGTTACTGAGGCTGAATTATGGGGCAAAACTGAAGGACCACTTTGCTCCACACCACCATGTTCAGCACTACTGTAGACACAAAAAACATTTCCCATTCTGTAGAGAACTTGGGGTAAAACCTTTATTTCTCCATCAGGAGTGCTTATCAGCAGTATTTTCTAGACAAACCCATAATATCACCAGTACCTGTTTTTAGACACGTACATAAGTGTATATATGAACATAAGTAACACAGAGAAAGTCTAGAAAATGCAAAGTGATTAAGTAAAGATTAGAATTCTTTAAAAACCCTTGGGAGATTAAAAGGGGGGTTTCCCCAATAAAGGGCTCATCTTTTACAGGCTGCCTCTGCAATTAATGGAACATTTTCAAGAGCTTTATATGTAATTTGTTACTGCCTTTTAAGGTAATCTTAAATCATCTTATTTAAACATTGATATTTCTCCAAACATAATCAAAATTCCTTTCATTTTTTGCAATGAACAAAATGACTGAAATACATCCTAGTTTAACATCTCTAGGTGTATGCTTTCTGTCTAATATAAAAAAAAAAAAAGAAGAAAATTATGGTCTAACAATGGGTCAAATACTCAGATATATTCTTCTTCTTTCACAAAGCATGCTTGAGGCAAGAAAACAAAGTGACATCTTCAAAAATTCGTTTATGACTCCCTGCTCCCTTACAATTCCAGCTGGAGTCCTGCAGAGATCCAAATCACATAGAATCACAGAATCACACAGAATATTCTGAGTTGGAAGGGATCCACAAGGATCACTGAGTCCAAATTTTCAGTGAATGTCCATACAGTGATTGAACTTACAATGCCAGTGCTAATCTCAGGATCGTATCATCATCTTTTTTTCATATGATGACCTAACTCCCTATCCCATTTTTAACTAGACCATGCCACTGAGTTCCTCATCCCACTCCACTACATCCTCCCTTTAGGTGGAGCGACTGTGGGAACTGGGACTGTGCAGCCTGGAGAAGAGGAGGCTCAGAGGTGACCTAATTGTTGTTTACAACTACCTGAAGGGAGGTTGCAGTTGGGTGCATGTAAATCTCTTCTCTCAGGCAGCCAACACCAGAACAAGAGGACATGGCCTTAAGCTATGCCAGGGGAGGTTTAGACTGAATGTTAGGAAGAGCTTTTTCCCAGAGAGAGTGATCATTCATTTGAATGGTCTGCCCAGGGAGGTGGTAGAGTCACCTCCCCTAGAGGTGTTTAAGAAAAGACTGGATGAGGAATTCAGTGACATGGTCCAGATGATAGGAGGCTCAGACAGAGGGAATGTGGTGCCCATGGCTCCACGGTTGTGGATTCAATCCCTGGGTGGGCATTTGCTTGAGAGTTGGACTAGAGGATCCTCGTGGGTCCCTTCCAACTCGGAATATCTTGTGAACCTGTGAACCTCTGAGCCTCCTCTTCCCCAGACTGAACAGTCCTGGCTCCTACAATCATTCCCCATAGGGCTTGTCCTCCAGTCCCTTCACCATCCTTGTCGCCCTTCTCTGCACCCTCTCAAGCAGTTCAACATTTTCCTTAGATAGGGGCGACCAGAACTGGACACAGTACTCAAGATGTGGCCTGACCACTGCTGTGTATAGGGGAGGAACAACTTCTCTAGTCCTACTGACCACACTATTCCTGATACAGGCAAGGATGCCATCGGCCCTCTTAGCTGTGTGGGCGCACTGTTGGCTCATATGAAGTTTTCTCTCAACTAATACTCCCAAATCCCTCTCCATTTCATCACTCTCCAGCCAATCATCCCTTAGCCAATAGCGATGCATGGGGGTGTTATGTCCAAAGTGAAGAACCCGGCACTTAGACTTGTTAAATCTCATACCATTAGAATCTGCTCATTTCTCTAGCCTGTCAAGGTCCCTCTGAAGGGCCCTTCTTCCGTCCGGCAGTTCAACATTTGCCTCCAGCTTGGTATCATCTGCAAACATGCTCATGGTGGACTCAATTCCCCTGTCCATATCATTAGAAAAGGTATTAACAGTACTTGGCCTAGCACTGATCTCTGTGGGACTCCACTAGTGACTGGCCACCAGCTGGATGTGGCACTGTTTACCAGCACTCTGAGCTTGTCCATCCAACCAGTTCCTAATCCAACACAAAATGCTTCTTTCCAATCCATGTGCTGAGAGTTTCTTCAGAAGCTTACCATGGGAAACCATGTCAAAGGCTTTGCTAAGGTCCAAGTACACAACATCCATGGCCTTTCTATCATCAACCAGGTGAGTCATCAGTTCATAAAAGGAGATAAGGTTGGTCAGTTATTTTGCAGGTGCTGCATAATAGCGCTTAGGATTATCTGTTATATGACTTTACCCAGGACCAAGGTCACACTCACAGGTCTATAGCTACCTCAATCATCTTTCCGGCCCTTCTTGTGGATGGGTGCCACATTAGCCAATTTCCAGTCTTCTAGTAAGTCACCGATAAGCCAGGAATATTGGTAAATTATGGAGAGTGGCTTAGTGAATTCATCTGCCAGCTCTTTCATCACCCTAGGATGGATCCCATCTGGTCCCATGAATTTGTCAGGATCCAAGCAGCTCAGCAAGTTTCTAACTACCTCGTCCTGGATTACAGGGGGCTTATACTGTACCCCTACCCCATCCACCTTTTTAGAAGTCCAGTTCTCCTGCAGGCAGTCTGTCTTGCTGTTAAACACAGAGGCAAAGAAGTCATTAAATATCTCTGCCTTTTCCTCATCTTTAGTTACTATATTCCCCTCTGTATCCAATAAGGAGTGGAGGTTGCCGTAGCCTTTCTTTTTGCTGTTAATGTATTTATAAAAACACTTCTTGATGTCCGTTACGGAAACAGTTAATTTGGTTTCCATCTGGGCTTTTGCCTCTCTAATTTTCCTCCTATATGACTTAACCACATCCTTAAACACACTCTGGCTTACCTCCCCTTTTTTTCAACAGCAAATGGATCATGAGAAAAATTTTTGAGGCAGGAGACTCAGTTCCTACAGCTCAGGTAATACAAAAGGGAGCCAGATGATGCAAAAAAATTACCCCCTGAGAGCTAACTGAGCTCAACACTAGTATACCATCTGCATTTTAAGACATGAAACTCTGATAGTGATTATTATTAATGATACAGGAGACTGTCTCAATAAAACTTAATAATACATACTTAAAAGGATTTCTGAAGGATTCTAGGTATGATTTATTGTATTTTTATGTTAATAGTGAAGCAAATTTATTTTCAGTATTTAAGTTGTAGCCAGAAGAAAGTGATTCATCATTTAAACAACAACAGTCAAATTATACCTGATAATTTATTAGATGGGAGCATCTAACCTCCTTGAAATGTAAGTATCTTGAGAGATTTTTTTCATTTTTCTTGCCTAAAACCAATGAAAGAAACAATTAAAATCATGTCACTTGGCAAGCTGTGGCTTTTCACAGAACCAATTCTTACTCTGATAAGAAAGAAACAATACAAGCTCCAAAATAACTCTGATTATTCAGACAAGAATGTATCAAATTAACTAAGAATGGATGAAATAAGATTAAGTTTGAACAAAATCTTTCTAGTGTCATATAACTGTTGTCAGGCACTCATGTTTTGCCCACAGTTAGCAAGGTCACATATGAATGCCGAGATTTTTTAATTGAATTTACTGCCCTTTAATTTTGCCTGTCTAGCAAAAGTGAGCATTATACTTGCATGCAATAATTACTGAAATGTTTATGTCTGTGACTAGAGAGTATTTGTCCCAGCCATGACATCCACTTCTATCACTGGCATCACCAAGTCAATGTTATTTATGACGCTTACTCCAATTTGCCTTAAAGCATAGCACAGATCCTTTTCACTGTGAAAATCAGGGCCATGCAATGAGTGGGGAAAATGGTTCATGGTGTTAAAAATGAGGAAAGGGACCAATAGTCCTGTTATAGGACTCAAAAATTCAGGGAAATATAAGCTTACAATAATTAGGACATGATACTGTATATCTTTACGTTGCAGCTTTCTATCTACTCAAGCTGTTCTGTAGACAGATGTTCAGCATCCTCCCCAGACTTTATATGAATAATTCCAGAGGATCTGGAGAAAGACCAGAGGAAGTCTATGAAATTGATAAGGGGATTAGAGTCTTTCCCCTATGAAGGCAGGCTGAGAAAATTGGGGTTGTTCAGTCTGGAGAGGAGAAGGTTGTGTGGAGACCTCATAGCAACCTTTTGGTATCTGAAGTTGGCCTTCAAGGAGGTGTAGAGGGACTCATCAGGAACTGTAGTGATAGGGCTAGGAGTAATGTATTCAAACTGAAAGAGTGGAAATTTAGGTTAGACATACAGAAGACATTCTTTACTGCGAGGGTGGTCAGGCACTGGTACAAGTTGCCCAGAAAAGTTGTGAATGCCCTATCCCTGACAGGTTGGATGAGGCTTTGAGAAACCTGGTTTAGTGGTAGGAGTCCTTGCCCATGGCAGCGAGGCTGGGACTACATGATGTTTAAGGTATCTTCCAACCGAAACCATTCTATGATTCTAGGATTCTATGATTCTAGGATCCAAAATCAAATTTATGTTGCAAAGTACTGTAAGAAAAGCAGGAGTAACCTGTGTTGCACTGTCTCTAGGATGGTGGTGTGACATTGCCTGTAAGGGAACTTTAACAGAATATATATATCAGCAACAATTCAAACAGATGTAAAGGCTCTTCCAGGTTTTGCTGCCTTGCATTACCCATTAAGGACTGCTATAGAAATCTCGCAGCAGAAAGTTACACTCCAATCATTTCCCCTTCCCTTCTAGTTCTTTGCATTCAAATGCTTAACGATCATTTACTCTGTTCCCACACATGCTAACAACTGTCACTTTATTAATTCTTCACATCATGTCTGTTGTCAATCAAATTCATTACATTCTTTGAAATATACCAATTATCTACTGGATTTCTCTTCTCTCAATCTGCAATGTTGGGGAAAAAAAAGAACAGTGTCTCTAAAAATAACTGAAAGCTACTTTCTGTTCTGGCTTTACTTCAAACAATGTCACCAATAAAATTAAAATGCTGCTTACTTTTGAAAATTGATTAAAAAAAGGGAGAAACAATCTCTTTCTACATACATTACAACTACTAAAAAGTTCTTCATTTGCTAATCCTGAGCTGTTTTCACCAAAAGTCTGTTATTCCTTCAAGTCATGCCATTTATTAATCAAGGTAGTCTTGAAATTTTACTTTTGTTTTTGTAAACATCATAATTGTTAAAATGGAATTAAAATAAATATAGTTATTTGTTGAGTAATTTTAGTGTTCACTATCCTCAAAAGCTTTAGGAGTTTTTTGAGATCTTTTGCCAGTGTAAATTTTATCACTCTCTGTCAGGAAGCTCAGATTGTTATATGTACTATATAAATATGCCATTTGCAAACTCCTATTTGTGAAGGGGTTTGTTTTCTCCCAAATAACAAATTAAGATCATAGAGAAAACTGCATTTCAAGTAAACTCCATATATCAACCATAAAATTGCACAGGTTCCAATTGTTCTTATTTTACTCCCTCTTTATAGAATTCTTAATTGTTTTAGATTATTTTTTATCTCAGGGGTTTTGTGGAGGGGCAGGGTTGGTTTTTGGTTGGTTTGGTGTTTTTGTGGGTTGTTTTTGTTTTTCTTTATTTTTTAAACATTGAAAGATTCCTGCTCTATAGACTCAAAACGTCACCTAGTTTCTATATTTGAGCAGCAAAGAAAGCAGACTTCCTTTATAAAACACCTTTTCAGCCATTAGAAGTATTTTTTTGCTTCAAAATTAAGTCTGAAATTGATCCAGCTTCCAAAAGAGTTATCATGTACATCTGCTTGCCTCATTTTTTCATCAAGGGCTGGATTTATTGCTATAAATGTTTGCTATCCAAAAGAAAGGCATTTGGATAAGTTACTCTTCTGGATTCCTTCTGTGATCATCACAAAGGAACACAAACGTCAAAATATGGTTGATCCCCTTTGAAAACACTAGTCTAAAATGAAATAAATTGGTTTCTGGAGAGACATTGCAGTCTATTGACTGTGGAGTGATCACAGACACCTACATTTGAGACCAGTAAAGGCAGCAAATTCCATTCTAACTCTATGCACCATCAACACAGTTATTTCACTTTTCCACTAAATAATTTCTTTCCTCTTTGAATTTAGCAATTTTATTTTTTTTTAAATTTCCCAACTTAGCTGTAAAATTCAGGCAGCTTTCTTCCTTCTCACTAACACTGAATAGTGTACCCCAGCACAAGGAGGAAAAGGGCATGACTGGACTGTACAGACCATTATCAGACTCTGTGCAAAGGCCAAGGTATCTCTCTTTTCCCACTCCTCTCAATTGCCTGCCTGGGCTCAGATGAAAAAGGAGATAATAAGTTCTGGAAAATTCTCCTTTCTGCTCTTTCTTTCTGTTTATGCTCCTGGCACATCTCTACTGTTCTGCATCCTTCCTATCTATCACAGTCCATGCAGCTATTCTGTGCTTTCTGAGTCTTGCAAGCAACTTGGAAGACTGCAGACTCATCTTATCAAAACCAGTTTGAACAGAAACATGATTTATATGCATATGTAAAAGTGTTTATCTGACACATACACATATGGCAATGTAGGTTGAAAGACACAATGCCTAACATAATGAGACTTGGTCCCAGTAAGCTCTAGGTATCCAGCATCTCATTTTACCCTTCTGACACAGATATTCTTAGTTACAGAACAGCTGCTTAAGGTACTTCACCTATGGGAAGGTCAAATGCACTTTGCCTACTTAAAAGTCTGTGAGACATCTAGGTGGGTGTTACGCTCTGGGATGTGCTCTCAGTCTCTTTACGGGTGTTAGATGGTGAGTTGGACTAGATGATCCTTGTGGGTCCCTTCCAACTCTTAATATTCTGTGATTCTGTGTGATTCTTTAAGTCTATGCACGATTGTAGTTGAAACCTTTAGTACTGATTGCCCCTTACAAAACCAGAAGAAGTCTGAGTACTTAAAATATGTATCTTCCCCTGTGTTTAGGACTTTTGATCAGATCTCTAAGTACTTTAAGAGTCACCATTCTGCACAATCAGAGAAACTTCAGTGTTGAGATGTGCAATGACATTTCCTGTCATGACCTTGCATGCTAACTTATTCCCCCTCTTTTCTGTACTGTGTAAGCAAATGGAAAGAATGGAAATCCAGCAAGTGGAAATCTATTAACTAAGTTTTAGAAATTTAATTCCAAATGTTTTCAAATGTCTAATGAACTCTCTGAAGCTAAGTTCTTTGTCTTTCATCTGCTTGACATATTTACCAGCTAATTAAATTTATAAACTCACACAAAAGAAGAAATTTTAATGTTATGTTAGCATGTGAAGTTCTGGCTAGATTGTAAGCTTGGTTTGTTTGAGAAAACCAAATTCTCATTAGCGGAGAATAAAAGTATGAACAAAATCACTGCTTTTACATAAAACTAAATAATGAAAAAACACATGTAAGCACCCACGCACAAACAGGCAAATATGATGCTGTTCTTTCTTGTGGAAAACTAAATTATATTTTTGTAAATTTCTAACATCATTAATGTGAAAAACTATTTTTTTCAATTTGATGAAACCTTACATTTGTGTTGTAAGCACTTATTATTTTACATTTTGAATTATCATACAGATGAGTAAGCAAAATTATAAAAGGAATGTCTTCATGCAGATGAAAAGGAAGCAAACACACATTAATTACTAGTAGAAAACACAGAGGTTATTTAGTATTAACATGCAAAAGGAGGAGACACTAACTAAGCAGGCTATTTTATTTGCCACCTCCCCTCACTGCTGCTTCCCAGATGGCAGTCCATTCCCTCACTGCCCTTTGCCCCTCAGAGAGGCTCAGCCCCCATCAGCCAGGACACGAGGACGGGCAGTGAATGAACATGAATGCTAACAGATAATGTGTGTAGGACCAGAGTGCACACATGAGCCAGAGCATCCTGGCCTGGCCCCGGCACCTCAGAGGTGGTGCTAGGAACAAGGCCGGTGTGAGGATAACATTAAACCTTTGACTTTAAAACCCAGTTTTGATGCTCAGGCAACTTATAGCAAGCCAGTTCTGTCTCTGACAGTGGCAGGAGGCTCCACATCAGGTCAACTTCACTGAGGGGCATTCGTCAGCTTCAAGGCTTCCGGCTGCTCTGGCTGTTCACAGGTTTACACACTGGTTCACAGGTTATTCCGAGCTGTGTGGTCTCTCTACTCAGAAGCGCAGCTCCAATTCAGGAGCTGGGATTCTGTGGCTGTGAAGTGGCAAAAGGCATTTCCTCAGCTTTCCAGAGGTGCTACAGGGTGCATGGTGCTCCCAGGACCGCCCTCTTGAGCTCATCGGTGAAGGTAGCAGGTCTACAGGCAGGGCGTAATTGAATATTCACAGGTTTGGTATGTTTTCACAGATTCACAGATTATTCTGAGTTGGAAGGGACCCACAAGGATCATTGACTCCAACTCTTAAACAGCACCACTGCCTCCCTGGCGGGAATCGAAACCCTGGTCTCCTGCATGAGAGGCAGGGACACTTACCACTGTACTAAAGTGGATATCCATTAATTTCATGACTTGCACGGCCTGTCTGTACCCATTCCCCTGTGAGTTCCAGGGACTCACTGTATTATGAAGAGAAGTGTAAGAACTTCTGATTTTCTACTGGCTAACATGGGTCATGATGGTAGAAGTCGTATCCTACATGTGGAGAAAACTTGCCCCAAAAGAGGCACACACAGTTCATAGACTTTCTTGTCAGTCTCATACCTGGAGTGAGATTTCAGTGCTTTTAAAGACAGATTAAAGATGGCAATTTTAGTTCCTAAGTTGGTATGTATTATAAAAGTAGTGAGAAAAAAAAAAAGAGATGAGAAGGGATGTAAATATTTATGTCTATATGGAAAGTGCTAATCCACCAGTTTGTAATTTTATAGGAAAGCTTAGACAATAAAAAGTGACCAACGATAAGAAGTATCTCTGAAAGAAAAGACTTACCATGTAGTTTGTTTATTCTGCCACACAAGACACAGATGGAATACAAAATCAGCAACAGTACGAATTGCACATACACAGGGAAAAAGAAGGTGCTGCCTCATTCCCTTGGGAAGCAGCATGCAAAGTAATATGCTGGTTTGCTCTGTGCAATTGATGCCTTTTACATAATTTTCAGAAAGAGTATCTTAAGAATAAATCTATGAGGTTTCATTCCTTTGGGAACGTTTATGTGTCTTTTAGTAACATACTTTTGAATAAAAGTCTCTGAAACATGAAATAATATGTTGTATATTTAGCTTCTGTAATACAGCCTGTATAGATAATTTTATTATTTTTCTCCTCAACATGTATGATAACCTTGAGATACTTCTTATAGTAATAATAGAAGGTAACAGTCCTATTATAAAAACATGTTAAACTCATCATAAAAGTAAGCTTGTGAATAAAACAGCACCATCACAAAATCAACTCTGACTCATCCACCAAAGGGTGGATCACCCTAATCTTACCAAAGAAGGATGCTTACAAACTACCTGGACTAAAGCACAAAGACAACTAAATTAAATCCATCTGACTGCTGGACTTCTGTCCCTGGGCATGAGTCACTCATCAACATCTGTGGAAGTACAGATGGGCTCAGCCTCAGTCAGTAGGTAATCAGCTGATCTGCCAGATCCCCAGAGTTCCACAATCCTTTAAACCTCCTGGGAGAATGCATCATTTACCCAAACAACCCTGAATTGCACATAAAGTGCTATTTTTCCAGCCAAGCAGCTGCTGAGACTTCATATACAGACCTTGTGGTTTTCTTTCCAAGAGTTATTTAATGTGAAATGCTTCAGCTGAATTGAGGACTCCTTCATCGTCCTGAGACCCTTTACGTTTCATCTGCAAAGTCAGGACTTTTCTTGTTCACTTCCAGGCATCCAAAATACATATGGTGTTCTATTCACTCCAGGAGGTGGGATATGAATGTTTTGGTTCCTTCAGCCTCAGGAGGCCAGGGAACCCAAATTCTTCCCTTTTAGGATGACTGCCTGACTATGGGTGGTGCTCTTTCCTCCATGGAATGGGAAAGCCCTGCTCTGTAAGGCATTTACCTGTAGACAAAGGATCTGGTTTCCAAGCGTACAGAAATGTCTAATAAGCTGCTGACCTCAAACACCTACACCCTGTGAGGTGTGACATTTCAACCATTTCTGATGGCAGCCCCACATGCATTCCAGCATGAACAGCCCTCTGTGGGTAACCCTCTCACTGAAGTCAGAAACCAAGAAATACCTCCACTATATTAATATATCACTGACAGGAAAAGCATAAAATTTTTTAGTTTACAGAAGTCAAGCTGGAGATGTTTGTAATATTAAAACCTCACCAGGACATTAAAGTTAACCCGTAGGTATTTCCCACATTGATGTTCATGTTCTTCACCCACAAATGCTTTAAATATCAACAAGAGAAGGTCAAAGTGTAATTATAGCTCAAGAGTTAGGAAGTGGGATTTTTTCAAGAGTGCTACATTGGAAGGCTACACAATCTTTAGAAGAGACAGGAGAGCACGTAGAGGTGGGGGGGTGGCCCTATATATTAAAGCAACCCTAGATATCATAGAACTTGACATCAAGGATGATCAAGTAGAGAGCCTATGGGTCAAGGTAAGAGGGATACCCAATAAAACTCAANCTGGATGTACGACCTTTGGAAAAAAGGGAGGTAAGTGAGGGTGTGTTTAAGGAAGTCGTCAAGTCATGTAGGAGAAAAATGAGAGAGGCAAAGGCCCAGATGGAACTCAACCTAGCCGTTTCTGTTAAGGACAATAAGAAATGTTTCTATAAATACATCAACAGTAAAAAGAGAGGCTGCAACAACCTCCACTCCTTATTGGATGCAAAGGGGAATATAGTAAGTACAGATGAGGAAAAGGAAGAAATACTTAATACCTTCTTTGCCTCTGTTTTTAACAGTAAAACAGATTGCCAGCAGAACAGCTGGAGTTGTGGGCTGACGGGGAGGTTGTCCTTCCCCTGTACTCGNAGTCAGAGATATAAAACTGACAAGATGATAGTTTAGTCATTAGGAAGTAATTTAATGAAAAGAAAGATCCTGACAGTCCATGGTGTGAAGTTCCGTGCAATCTTCTAGGACATTAGAAGGATATCAATGCTGTCATTCTGGAGCTTGTACTGGTTTCGGTGATGCTGGGATGTAATACAGCGATACTGGGATGCCTGATCCAACCATCCTAGGTGCTTTTCTGCTGTCAAGGAAGACACCCTTTGTGTATCCAGTCCTCCTGACATAGGAAGCAGGTTCAACAAGTAATGTGGTCAGAAACAGGTTTGGTTTATTGTCCTACCCAAAGATATGATGAGTTGCCCCCCAGGCAGTCCCAATTGCCCTGCTTACATACCTAGGCATATCCTTTCTTATTTCTTCACCTATCTGCTCTTGCCACTCTTTTGGTTGTCTCCATCCTCTCACAACTAAATAACCATGATTATTTCTTCTGCTTTGGTCTTAGTTTTGCTACATCTGTACACATTTAATTTGATGGATTTGATACCACTCTCTAGACATTCCTGGTTTTATATGCTATTTCTGATATGGTTACCCAGATAGTTCTAATTTTGTATGATCTGTGCCGAAAAGGTCACACATATTTCCCTCCAATTATCTGTGAATTCCAGCCATTTCTTAAGCAACTCTTCCATAAACATATGTGAAATCCAGCCTCCCTGCACAGTGCTATCTGTAAAACTTTGTCAGATTCATGCATTGCTAACAGTCACATCTAGAAATTCCAGCTATGTCATGTCCAGCGGTTTCTCACATCCCTTGCAGTTATCTTCATCCAAGATCAGGACCCCATCAACTGTCTGCATCCCTGATATAATTGAGATGTTCCTTAGCCTGCATGCAGCTGACAAGTGAATATTGAATTGATCAGCCAAACAAAAAAGAAGATAAACTAGTTCTCCATGTGGGAAAAGTAGAGAAGTTCAATTGTGGAGCATTTATCTAGTGTTTTGCCATGTGCAAATCCACAGCTTAAGGGAGGAAGACTCAGAAAAGTCTTGTAGATTCTGAAAGCAGCATTCATCTCATGCAGCATGAACTAACCAAAATTTATATAACAAAGGCATTTGCATTTTCATTTGAACTCAAAACAAACAAACAAAAACAAATAAAAGAAGTTGAAAGAAGATTTTCCCTTGACTGATCAAGAACAATTTTTTTTCTCTACAAATTGTAGGTAGCCTACATTGCTCTAAAGCAATGCTACTCCTTGTACCAATTCCATAAGCTAGTTTTCTCACTCTCTTCTTCCCTTTTCTTCTTCTTCTCTTCCAGTATGTGAAAGTGCTAGATGAGTTTAAAGAGAGACACAATTGGAACCAAAATCTAGGGTATTAATCTGCATTCCTTGCTTCCAGCACTGAGGACAAAGAGAACTGCAAAGAAACTGATGGTTGTTTACTAGCTTTGATTGACAGAGCTATTGCCTTCTTGCAGTTTTGTAGGTGAGGTCATCATGCTGAATGCAATCTTTGGGACAGATGGTGGAATTGGAACAGACAACAAAGAACAGATGACCAATGAAAAGTACCAGAATAAAAACGAGTGGTTTGGAGCTGGACAGCTTAGTCCTTCCACATCAAATAGTTTTGGTGTTAATATATTCAATTCAAAATTTAAGTTTTCTATGAATATGAATGTCTTAAAAAAACTATAGTTAGTACCATTCAGACATTTAACTTCTGCATGTTGCCTTCTGAGGTAAATATTCTAACTTACTAGAGGAAAGTTAAATTAATATTGTCTTTTTCTTTTTTATTTTCATTTAAACACTAGTGGAAAGTAGTGAACAAGAGATGTATTCTGTTTTTTTCAGGGATAGTAAGGAAATTTCAAAATATTTTTTAAAATACTGGTTTCCACTCTTCCCACTTTTTCAGCTATAGAAGACTGGTTTCATAGCTACAAGGTGAAGAGAAAAGGTACTTATGTGCAAATATTATCCTCATTTGCATCTGAAACTGAGACAATCAGCATTAAGTGACGTATCTCAAATCTAGTCTTATTCATTTCAGCTTACTAAAAGCACCATATAAAGAATACAATCCAAATACAATAAAGAGGGATAACTCTGTCATTCAGGTAGAAATTTGGAAGGTATTTTGTGATTGGTGCATCTCAATGGGCTTGCTATTAAAGCACTAGGGGATGGGAAAAGATACGCATGAACCAGAATAAAAGCTCTTCTTCAAAGGAGGGTGTTAAATAATTCTTTTGCTCTTAAAATTACAAATTAGGTAAAATCACACTGATTTTAACCAGTAGAATTCTTACAAACTTTTATACAACAGAGATTCCACAGCAATTCTTGTTACAGAAATTTTACTGAAGCAATCAATGATTCTTTTATTTTTCACCTGAGAGCTCTTTGAGGATCTCTAGTGCAGCAAGCTGCAGAAGAGCAATAACACGTCTCAGTCTGTTGTATTCTCATGGAACAAAGTCCGTAAAATACAGGTTTAATCGTATTTACATTGCTATAACATAATTTTATCTGTTCCAGTCAACATATTGGTGCTTAGTAGCAGATGACATGGCCAGAGTCAGCAATGATGTGTTTAAACAACACAATTATAATTACTCATTTTAATGAAATGACATGGGGTTCCATTCAAAAGAGAATGAGTTTAAAAGAACTGGAGAAAAAAAATAACAAAAACTAGCTAGTGACTCTCAGGCCAAAGTGAAGAAACCTAATTGACACTACCAATATTAATATTTCAAATAAGGTCAAGAAAAGACACAGCTGCTTTCTCCCTACGAACTTCTACACACAGAAGGAAAAAAATTACAGCTGAATAGCTGAAATCAACTTGTACTGTGGGTGCTAGGATACCTGAAGCTTATTGACTTTGGTTTTGCTTTCAACTTAGGTACCACAAATACCGATCTTCTTTTGCAAGCTCTCTTAATTCCTTTTTTCAATAAATGGTCAATTATATAAAAGACTAATACACTACCTCTCTGATTCAATAGCAACATGTGTTATGTAATGTAATGCTTCCCTGGTTTATAAGGACACCAGTGAAACATAAGGTTTGAAGATCAAAACTTCCATGCTACATAAGCCAAAACTATGTTATCTTATTAACACAAAATGATATGCGATTTTCTTCTTAGTTTAGCACAAATAGACTTTTCCACTGGCCTACTGAAGTAAGTAATCTTTATAATTCATATATATTTTTAATCCCTATGCATAGGTTGACATAAGAATATCTTATATTTAGTGTTTCTAACTTTGCCAATAGTGTACCTTCCCTATTGCCACATAGTTTAGCATTTAGCTGGAAAGTCCTTATCTTTTTACCAAAACTTAAGAATGCACTTATATATGCATATATATGTGTGTCCTACTGTTGGATTAAACTAGTCTTTAATTTTTGAAGTACAAATGGAAGAATAACAGAAACTGCTCTTAATTAGCAGTTGTACAACTTTCTCCCTGATAAACTTATAGAGAAGTGGTCTATTTATTCGGATGGCAAGATAACTATGATCATACAAGTACATCTGTGGACAGGTTATCCCCAATAGAGCTGAAATTCTGCTCGGAGTGTTTTACAGACCGCCAGATCAGGAGGAAGAGGCAGACCTATTGCTCTTTAAGCAACTAGAGATAGCCTCAAGATCGGCTGCCCTAGTTCTTACAGGAGACTTTAATCTGCCTGACATCTGCTGGGAACTTAACACAGCAGAGAGAAGACAATCCAGAAGGTTCTTAGAGGTAGCTGACAACTGTTTCTTGATGCAGCAGGTGAGAGGGGAGAGGGGAGAGGCTGTGCTTGACCTAT
>WEKX01017146.1:0-15934 GCA_013390025.1 Pitta sordida
CAGAAAACTCAGTATGAGCCAGCAGTTCCCCAAGGTGGCTAAGAAGGCCAATGGCATCCTGGCCTGTATCAGGAACAGTGTGGTCAGTCGGACTAGGGAAGTTACCATTCCCCTGTACTCGGCGCTGGTCAGAATACATCAGAGATCCCTCCCTCTGTGAAAAATCTCTTCCTAACATCCAGCCTAAACCTCCCCTGGCATTGTTTGAGGCTATGTCCTCTTGTTCTGGTGTCTACCATTGAAAAGTTTTACATGTCTGTAGCTTAAATTAATGCGGTCTGTGATTTGAAGCAATGGTTGTCATTTCAATGCCTAGGACAATTCAGGTTCTAACTAAGGAGAAAGTTGTATCTCGAGAGCATAGCTTAAATACTGTGCAGGAAGGACTCATCCAGCCTCTTTCTCTTGACATGGGCCATGCATATGCCACTGACTGGTAGATTCTTCAAACATTGAATGTGTTCATCTACTTACTCTTTTATGACAGCAGAGAAACAAAGAACCCTTTTCTTATTCTTTTCATACCCTGAGGATAATTTAATACATACAAGTGTCTTATGCAGATCTTATCTTTTCTTGTTAAACAATTTAGCATGATACTGTAACAGTAAGAATATTTGCCCAAGGATCTTCTACATCTCCAGAGATTAAAAAAGGATTTTTTTAACATTATAAGCATAATCTTCTCTTCAAAGTCCTAGCTCTTTACAAAGAAAATAGTTATCATCACAGGGTAAGTGCACTGAAATGGTTTAAAGACATTTACCTAAAAAACATAAGCTACAAAACATTGGTACCTACACTGTGAATACTTTAACTGATTCATGCATTGCAAATGAAAAATCTTTAATTGAATTAACTTAGAGTCTAAAACACCCAGTGTTGCCAATAGCAAATTAATTCACAAATACCTTATTACACACTGTTTCCATTATTGCAGTATTTATGTTTTATGTGTAAATATATTATTATAATATAATATTGTATATACAAGATAACATATACAATATACAATAGTAACAGTAATGGTGCTTGTTGTGGTTTGGAGTGAGATTTTCTTCCTCCCACAAATTCCAACCAAATTGATCCTTCTCCTGCTGTTATTTTGTTATCAATCATTATCACTAAAAATATCAACACAAACACCGACATTCCTGCACAGTAAAAGTGACGCATTAACAACAGAAAGGTAGTTAATGGACTTGTATAAGGGTAAGTAAACAAACCCAAAGCCCAGGATAGGAATATTATTCCCAAGAAGTCAGAGGATAATAAAGCCATTATCAACTTCCCCATATGGGCCACCAAATAAATGTTGTGGTTTAGAGTGATATTTTTTCCCTCCCACCAATTCCAACCAAATTGATCCTTCTCCTCAAAGGAAGTGGGAAAAAAATTATTTATTAACTGAGCTACACAGATTAGAACAACAACAAAAAAATTAACCCTCCTCCAGCAAGTCAAGGAACAGCAAGGAAGAAAAAACAAAAAAAAACTTGTGTTGCCAAATGTCAGCAGTAGTCCAATATCTGCTCAGTCTTTCCCCCTCCCAGATGGAAAGGGGATGGAGGGGTGGGGGGAGTACAGGGAGGAAGCCGGAAATCCACCAATTCAGTCAGTCAAGATCTCCTGCTTTTTAGCTCAAGAAGATAAACACAGCTCAAAACAAACACAGTTCCTCAGAGCTCCAAGAAAAAAAAAACTGCGAAGGAAAAAAAAAAACAGAAGAAGAAGACAAAGACTCCTCGATCTCGCGAGCTGCTGCCGCTGCCCCCAGAATTCCTCTCGTTTCTGGGGCGAATGCTTCAAATTCCTTCCAGGAATTTACCATTTTTTCAGGGGGGGAAAAAGTGCTACAGACAGTGCTGTTTTAAAACAACCATATGAAACACACACACAAAAAAAACCCAAAACCAAAACTAAGATGTATTTACCACCGTATCATATTATATCATGCTAACCTGAGACAGTGCTTACACATGTAAAGGTTTCAACTGATTATTACTTCAAATAATAATTCTAAAATAATCAGTTACAATAGCTGGAATATCAATCCATTACTTTTAGGAGAGAAAACAAATCGGTTATGGAACAGGATCTGAAAGGTGTTTTTTGGACTTGAGGGATGGAACAACCTCTCTTTTTCAACCATATGGTTTTTTATACTCAGAAAGAGATACAAATATATTGGTCTGCTCTTTTTTACCTCCTTTTAATCAGAATTTTCTGTGTGGAAAAACCCAGAAAATTTGTTTAAAAATCCTGACTTTTTGAGATAGGGTAATACTTATAGAAGAAATTGAATACTCTGAGCTAAATGCTCAGTCACAGTCTAGAAGGTGAAAGAATTTTCTCTTACAAGGGTCCTCTAAATGATGTCTTCAGCTGGATTGAGTGAGATTCTCCACACTGTTCAGTTTTTAAGTTCTCATAACCATCCAGTTTATGTTCCTACATGAGCACTACAGCTCAGGCAGAGTCTGTCCCGTTGTTGTTGTTTTTAACCACACACAATACAGTTAATTAGTGCATTTGTATACAAGAGCTTGTCTTAGCCTTGTCTGCATGTTGAAGAACATTTTCTATTTATAAGGCTCTTATTTATGTAGGGTTTTGTAAATTCTGCAGTAGTAACTTTATTGGGAGTCCTCAGAAAATCCAGATTCTTCCACAGGCTTTAAATCAGCACATTAAATTACATAATTTAGTCTAGGCACAGCAGGTGCTGCCTGAGGCAGTCTTCATTTCAGTCCCAAATTCCCACCTGGAGAGCTCCTGCACCAGTTAATCCAATGCTTTGTTGAAAAGGCCGGTAGCACTTCAGCCTCCTCTCAAGGTAGGCCCTCCTATAGCAGACCACTCTTGTCTATGCAGATGAGTAACTTATGAATTTGTGGCCCACCTGGGAAATGAATGGTCTCAGTGCAGAAGATGTGCACACAGCCACTGCCCTGGTAACGAGCCGCACCACTTTAAAAACACAATGTTTTCAGATACGTTTTTCTGAAGATTTAGTTAAAAGTGTAGCATTATTCTTGGTCATATCTTTCTCTGACTTCAAATTATAGAGGATTTATGTCTTCTGGTTTGATGTGCAATTTTCTCTTGCCATATTACAAAAACATGTACTCTTTCATGATGAGGTATACCATGTCCTGGTAGGAAGGAAGCATAGTTTGACTGAAAATGAGCAGTTGTACTCCCATTTCTGAAAAAAGACTTATGGCTTTTATTTTCTGCTGGTTGGTTTGTTGGGACTTCTTTTTCTTTACTGTAGAAAACTTCTTTCCTCCTGATTACCTGTTTAGTTTATGTATGTTCGGTTTATTTAGGACAAGTTGCTCCTAGAAGGAATTGTGTTTTACTGCCTCCAGTACCACTCAGTGTCTGGTGTAATCCATCTTTCACCTGAGTTTGCCCTTTGCTACAACAAAAAGTCTCTTATCCAGTGAATTCCACTGAAGGAATACTGTTTTGTTACAGGTCATGGATCTTCAACCAAGCTTTTAAAGGCTGGGTAAGAGCAAGCTGCTGTGTGATGATTAACTATACTTGAGAAGAGTGCTTCATGAGATTCTGCCCTAAATCTTTGCTTTCTCTGGAGATACCCTGCTCAAAATTTTTTTCCACAGCAGCAACACAGAATGTAAGTGATGCTTGATGCACTGAGGAAAAGCAGAGCAAGTCATGTGTCTCTATTTGTTATACTGTGACAAACTGGGCTTTCTGCTACATAGGAAACATAAGTCATGCTACCTCTAGACCACATGCAAGTTTGGGATCACCTATGCCTCTAACATGACTGTCAGGTCTCTCTCAACCCATGAGAGCAGAGTAATAGAAGGCGATGAGTTCCCTTCTTTTTGAGGGTTTAATAAAGTAGCAGGATGAGCTCATGAAGGCACAGGAGCAGGCGATCCCAATGTGCCGAAAAGTGAGTCGGAGGGGCAGATGGCCAGTCTGGATGAGCAAAGAGCTCCTGAAGGAGCTGGGGCAGAAAAAGAGGCTGTACAACCTTTGGAAAAAAGGGGAGGTGAGTCAGAGTCTGTTTAAGGAAGCTGTTAAGCAGTGTAGGAGGAAAACCAGAGAGGCGAAGGCCCAGATGGAGCTCAACCTAGCTGTCTCTGTCAGGGATAACAAGAAAAGCTTCTACAAGTACATTAACAGTAAAAAGAAAGGCAGTAACAGCCTCCACTCCCTCTTGGATGCGGAGGGTAACATAGTAACCAAAGAGGAGGAAAAAGCAGAAATACTCAATGCACACTTCGCCTCTGTTTTTAATAGCAAAACAAACTGCCCACAAGAAAACTGGATCAGCAGTGGCATGGAAGGAACCGGGGTGCACTATAACCCCCTTGTAATCCAAGAGGANGAGGTTGCAGCCAGATGGGTGTAGACCTCTTCTTCCAGGCTGACGACACCAGAACGAGAGGGCACAGCCTCAAGCTACGCCAGGGGAGGTTTAATCTTAACGTTAGGAAGCGGTTTTTCACAGAGAGAGTAATTGCATATTGGAATGGGCTGCCCAGGGAGGTGGTGGAGTCGCCATCCCTGGAAGTGTTTAAGAGAAGACTGGACGAGGAGCTTAGTGACATGGTCTAGCTGGGGGGTGTAGGGCTGGATGACCCTGGGCCCCTTCCGGCTCGGAGTGGCCTGCTAGACTGTGAGGCATCTAGGTTGGTATTACACTCTAGGATGTGCTCTTGGTCGCTGTACGGATATTAGATGGTGAGTTGGACTAGATGATCCTTGTGGGTCCCTTCCAACTCATAATTTTCTGTGTTTCTGTGATTCTGTGAAAATTAGGACATGCTGCTAATAAGTGTTTGTACCTACTTGAATATCCACTGGAAAAAGTCACCAGTATAATAATTGTATGCAATGCCTTTCTGATGAGCTTCATGATATAGAAAGTTAGGAATACAACAGTAGTGGATATGTGTTCATAAAAGAAAAATGTGAAGGTGGAAAGCTGTGTCATGAAAAATATTTGTGGTTCTTAAAAAGGGAAAATGGGTGATTAATGAAGAGTGGAATAAAGACTTTTTTATTATTATTATTATTTCAGATAAGAGAATAAAAGTACTTATTTTATAAGTGCAACACATAGATAATGGAATATAATTTCTACAAATTCTACAATTTTCTTGTGAGAGTTCAGCCACCTTGGAAATCACTTGACTCAAGAACCTTAACTTTCCACAATTAGTTTAATTGTCTGAATTAACATTATGACCAGCGATATGTGGCTGACAGACACATTTATAACAGGAGTTTATATAGAGTTCTGCTTTCTCTTTTCATTCTGATATTTTGAATTTGTCATTGAAGCCAAGGATGAAGGTACTCGTTCTGATAACTGTGGTAACACACCTTTATGTACCTTTTTTTAAAATAATTTTGAAAAGCTACCTATTTTTCCCATTTACTGTGACGTGAAAACAGTCTGAAAAAGCTGACTCTTACCTATTTCAGTAATTTTTAATTTCAGACATTTTTTCTTTCAGTCACTGATCTGTGTGACCTGCTCCTGACAATATACAGTTTCATAGCATATTAGTTTAAATGAGAAATTTTTATACAAAGTTTTTACTTTTTGATTGTGTTTTTAGCAACCCTTATTTTTTATTTAATTTATATTATTTCTGTGTTCACAGTTTTTATATTATCATATCCTAATTGAAAATTTATGATCCCTGATTAAAAAAATTAAAAACAATTAAGTAATGAGGTAGCAGAAGTACCTTAACTTTCTATACTCATAAATAATACTTAGTTGTTAGAAAAGATGCTTAGATTGTCTGTGCTCTAACTGGTTTCTCTTTATTATTTTTGGAGACTCAAGCACCTTCTCCCTGAAGGTGAGAGTAAAATAGCTGTTGGGTAGGAATAGGAAACTCCAACTTCTATTCCAAAATTGGTTGAGAGAGTGCCAGACTTACCAAATATGAGTATCAGCCTCATACTCTCTAATAATGAAAAAGGGCCATGCACAAAGAAGGGAGGATTTGTTTCCAGCGCTTCTCTGTGCTTTTAATCCTAAATGGTTCCCTGTAAGATGAATAGACCATTTTTAAAGTTCTGACTACAATAAGTGAAATATCTAAACAGTACATTAACTGTCCTTGACTCACATACACTTGATGAAACTAATTTAATACTGAAGTGCCCAGTTACAAATCTGGATTTTTCCCAGCAAATGATAAACTAAAAAACCTGGTATACTAAGCATTTGCAATGTTTCAATTGGATGTCAGTGAAGCCTCTCCACTTCGCGCTTCCCCTATCATGGCTTCACTTCTTCGCAGCATGATTTTTCTGCAGTTGGGGAGGTCTCTTTCACCGGCTACTCGCAACTGGGCCTGTGAAAACTGACAGTCATGAATATTTGTAACGGTTTTTACCCTGGCTGGATGCCAGGGGCCCGAATGGTCGCTCAGTCCCGATAATAAGATGATATACAAAGGGTGGTTTGGAATAAGGCAGTTTAATTCAGCACAAATGGAGCAAAGCAAAAGCCCGTGCACAAGCAAAGCAAAAGAACCAATCTCTACTTCCCCATCCACAGAAGGATCCACATCCAGGGAAGTAGGGCCCCTACACGTCTCGGGAAGAACAATGAATGCCCCCCATCCTTGCTCCCTTCCTCAGCTTTTATATCTGAACTGATGTCATATGGTATGGAATATCCCTTTGGTCAGTCTGGGTCAGCTGGCCTGCTTGTGTGCCCTCCCAGAATCTCATCCTCAGTTAGGGGGAAGGGGCAGTGTGCCCAGCTGTAGTCAAAACACTTGTGTGTTATCAACACCCTTCCAAGGCACAGCATTGTGAAGACTGCTGTGGGCTCAGACAGACCCAATACAATATTCAAATTAGACAGTCATGAATATTCAAATAACCCCCCACGCCAGGCCGCATGGACCAGGGGCACACTGCTCAGCCTGTGCCATGCCTACCCTGCGGTGCTCTGAGTGAGGTGGTCACAGCAGTTTTGCAGGCATCATGCCCATGCTGCGCCCAGCCCGCCACGCTCTGCTCTGAGCAATGTGGCCATGGCAGGTCCCCCCAGCTCTGCTCTGTTTCCCCACTGGGGCAGAGTGGCTGCAGGATGATGAGATGGAAAGGGACCTGGGATTGCTGGTTGATAGAAAACTTTACATGAGCCAGCAGTGTGCCCAGGTGGCCAGAAAAGCCACTGGTATCCTGGCCTGCATCAGGAATAGCGTTGTCAGTAGGACTAGGGAAGTCATTCTTCCCCAGTACTCAGCACCAGTCAGACCACATCTTGAGTACTGTCTCCAGTTCTGGTCTCCCCAGTTTAAGAAAGATGTTGAATGACCCGAGATGGTCCAGAGACGGGCAGCAAGGATACTGAAAGGACTGGAGAACAAGCCCTATGGGGAGTGACTGGAGGAGCTGAGGTTGATCAGCCTGGAGAAGAGGAGGCTCGGAGGTGATCTCATTGCTGTTTACAACTACCTACGGGGAGATAGTAGTCGAGTGGGTGTGAATCTCTTCTCTCAGGCTGCCACCACCAGAACAAGAGGACATGGCTTTAAGCTGCACCAGGGGAGGTTTAGGCTGGATGTTAGGAAGAGCTTTTTTACAGAGAGAGTGATCCCTCAGTGGAATGGTCTACCCAGGGAGGTGGTGGAGTCTCCATCCCTGGAGGTGTTTAAGAAAAAACTGGACGGGGAACATGGTTTAGATGGTGGGTGGCTTGGATGGAAGGAGTGTGGTGCTCCTTGGTTCTACGCTTGTGGGTTCGATCCCTGTGTAGGTGTTCACTTCGGAGTTGGACTAGATGATCCTATGGATCCCTTCCAACTCGGAATAACCTGTGAACCTGTGACTCAGTTTTTTTCTTTGGATTTAATATATTTTCCTGTCAGTGTTTTCCCTCTCCTACCCTTGAACTGCTAACTATCCTTGTATCAGCAATCTTAGCTGTGTCGTCTTACATGGTTCTAGTCTATGTACTTTCTCACAGTCCTTTTTCACAACTTGGCAATTTTCATGGAAGTTTGAGTCAAAGTTATGCAGCTGGACCATATCAAAATTGTATCAAAATACCAAGAACCTTGACTCACAATGCAACTGGTTCCCCAGGTCCTGTAAGTTCCAATATTTTGTTAAGTTTATGTAACTTTGCCATCTAATAATGTATTCATTTTCTCTTTGAGCTTTTATAATATTTTAGCATCCTGTGGTAAGGAGTTCTGGAGTTTGACTCTATTTTATGTAAGGAAATCAAAGAAATTCCAAAGTGTTGCCGTCTTCTTTCTCAATCTTGATTTTACAATACTGTTTTTTAGGTGAAGGTATTTGAATTATATTTTGTTTGAGAGATGATGATATTATGTCTTGTTTGTGAGATGATGATGCAGCTGATTTACATTTGTGATAGTAGGTAAATGCTGCTAGTCACACACTTTACAGGCCTTTTCAAGACTTAACTCCTGGCTTGGAAGGATTGCCGACATGGATAATAGCTACGCCTACGTAGAAAAGAATAATCATAATCAAAGCCACTAGATAATTAGGAGTGACCTTAATCATCTGGAACTAATTCACAATGGCTTAAAACAATCCTTTCCTACATTTCATCTTGAACTCACAGCAAAATGTTGATCTCTGTACATCCGATATAAGGCATGCTCTGTCTTAAACAAGAAGGTTATTCTTTTTCAGCTGCTGTATTTGTCATTCTTCATACAGAACCCAAATCTCGTTCAGCTCAAACTGGAGATCAAATAAGAATCTCCCTTTAGGAACTTAAGTCAGAATTTAAAAGTCCCTTTTCCAAAATAATAAGACTGTTTTTTGTATAAAAATAGAAAAGCTTGTCTAGATATCTCTTTTGTTATTCTAATCTTATTGTTTTCATGCTCCCAGGCTTCTGCATACATTAATTAGAAATATGAGAAAAATAATTTAAAATTAAAAATTAATTTAACCATATCCCGGTAAGAAGAAGGGAGATGTTAATAAAAGAAATTTTAATGAAAGCAAATCCTCTACAGGAATCGAACTCATACCCTTTCATAGCACCATCACTTACCCTTTTCACAAGGCTACATTAAGCAAGAAGCACAACAGAATCAGGTATTATATTAACCAGCAGAGAATGCTCTTTGATCCTTATGAATGTAATAAAAATATATTAAGAGGAGCAAAGTAATTAAAAGTTTACTTGACTACAGTATGTAGATGAAGTACAATCCCTAGGTCATTCCAAGGATTATGTGTGTGTAGTTTAATGACATTCAGAGGAAATATGGCATATGTCTGGTCCTGAGAAAAACACTTGAAAAGAAAGAATAATTATTTTTTTCTGCTTCAGTTCAGTAAATTCCTTTTAAGATAATGATAGTATATTATATTAGCAAAGAAGATCTTCCCACATTGCTAATAAGATTCCACTGCTTGGATTATTAATTGCTACAATATATATGTAAGATATTTAAAACTACATATGGTTCCAACCTCTGGGAAAATTATTTAACTGAGAAAGTAGTACCTCAATGACATAACAAGTCTCTTCCATTATTAATACCTTTTCTTTTTTTTTTATCATTTCTTACTGGGTTTATTCCCAACATCAGAGCTCTTTTTACCCTATCAAAAAATTGCCTTAGTCCTTCATTCACGTTACTTTGAGTGAATGATTTCTGCAATTAATAGTCTTTTCTTCAGAGCTTAAACTACAATGTTAGCTCATATAATGAATGGAGTGACAGTACCTGTAGTTTTAAACATTCAATAAACACCCATGTGAAAGATTGAGTGACAGCACAAAAGTATAGTATATGTATATATATGTATAATTTAAATTCACACATCTAGCCAACTTACTTACATGATGACACTTTTTATCCTGGGCTTTATGTATAATCTATGAAAGGAAACAGATGCTTCTAAGGCTGGTGCCGAGTTTACTCTAACCACTCTAGAGAATCTGTAGAATGATTAGATTTATACCCAGAGTTAGTTGAGATTAATTCCTTTGTCCAACCCTTCCCTTCCTAGGTGTGTAAATAAGATTTTTAAAAAACATTTTTTACGTTACTGGATCTTAATTAGTTATCTATAAATCCAAAGTGAGACAATACATATCAATGATATCATCAAAGTCAGTTATTTACTCCAGCAGAACACCTAATTATTAAAATCAGGTTAACCGAACTTTTGCTTTTACAAAGCAATCCCATATTGAATTAAGAATTTGTTGTACAATATTAAAAAAAAAATAAGATTTGAATGTATGTTATCACAATCATATTTATGCTAATACTTTGATTTCAAAACTGCTACTAAGAGATAAGCCTTATTAATGCATCACCCATATATCAGAATTAAAATAAAAGCCCTCTCATGCTTATTTTTTTCACTAAAACATAATCAGAAAAACTGCAATATTATGGATATAAGCAGTTATTTATGTAAATAATGTTTTTCTAACCTTTGAAAATAACATTTTTTAAAGAGGTCTATTCTCATCAACTAAAGGGGGTTTGGGATTTTTTGTCACATTTTCATCAGTCTAACATAGGAGAGCATCTTTTTGCAGAAGCATGATAAATTTTAATAGAAAATATAAGTTAATCTGTTTTTTCATGTTCAGGTCTTTTAGCTAATTTGATAACTATTGTTCACTACAACAATTTAGAAACACAGTCATACATCACCCTTTGCAAGGAATGGGTCTTGTCAGGGTCTCATGAAATGTCTGATTTGCAAACACATGTGGGTCATTAATATGCAGACAGACCACGCTCATCTCACCACCCTCAGCCAGTCAGGAGCGCTGGAGAGTGTTTTCCGCTCCTCCCCATGGGCTTTCACAGCACAGGGGAGCAAAGGGAAGTGTTTCTGACTCCTCTCTGCCTGGGGACACCCTCTGAGAATCCCTGGGCTTCTCTTCGGCCACACTGCTGCTTCCTCAGCCACCATTGGGCTTCTGTAGGTGCGCATGCTTGCACTACCTCTGTGGTGCGCAAGCTCCAGGGCCGCAGTGGGTAAGGGATGTGCCCGAGCTCAGGTCAATGCTCTTAGAGCCTGGGAAACCTTAACTTGTGGGCGTGTCCCACCGCTGCCCCATCCCAGCATACAGCGCTTGCCCCACCGCTGCCACAGCCAACGCAGCCCCACTTTTGTGGGGCACTTTCCCTGAGGCTACGTCATCACGAGGTACATCGGGCAGCAGTCCCTGGGCACAGACTGCATTGCCTTCCCCTCCTGTAGTCATGGAAACAGTAACATGCACCTGGTGAGGGTCAGTCCCCCAGCTGGGCTTAGATTAGCAGGAGACAGTGTGACTTGTGGCAGTGCTGTGCTAGGTCTCAGTGGCCACCTGGGGCATACTGTGATGTAAGCCTTCCACTGTAGGGACTGGGCATGGAGACACACAGGAGTGGGGCACGGACCACAGCATGATGCTGTGGGACCATAAACACCACAGGAGTGAGAGATACTGCGCGCCCTCAGGACTGGGCCAGTCCCTCCCCACAAGGAACACCAATGCAGCCCCTTGGCAAAGCAAAGGCATTGCACATGCATTGGCCAGGAAGCTCCGTGAATCACTGAGCCAGATTTGCAGGTAAAATTTCTCTCAAACCAGAGAGGTTGTAATGGAGGGGTCGCAATGCAGTGAGGTATGACTGTACACTTCTGCCCTTGGGTCAGAGCTTTATAAGACATCCTATAGATGTTCAGAAGTCCAGTTTACTAAGTGTATGATTATCAAGTATACAAGTCAAAGAGGCTGCAAAGGCAGGTAAGTAGAGTACTTCCTATATTTTTAAAACAGAAAAGTAGACACATGTTTGGCTAACATTTCTCCTGCAGCCAGATTATAAATTATTACTGGAGTGAGATCAATGAGAGTGGGAACAGAATGAGTAGATACTTGTCCAGCTTGGATGCTGTTGAATGGTTTTCAGAAAATACAACATTCGTATTCTCCCTTTCTATGTATAAACCTCTTAGAATAAGTAATGAGTTTTTTTGATCTATGTAAAAATATTATTTGAATTGTATTTCTGCATTGATATGTCTGACTAATTGCTAGGGTGTGGATTGTAGAGAAGTAATAAAGGGTTTGTATCAGTTGGGCTTTCTTCTTTCAAGATATCGTCCACTTTCAAAGAGAGTAACAGACAATTCTAGCAGACAAAGTTGCAGTTTTTGTCCTTTCTTGTCCTCAAAAACTCTAGTAGCAGCAGCCCGATAGCCCAGTTATCAGTTAATAATGGAGAAATTAAGAAGTGTAAACTCCATGCTTTCCTGTGAGGCATGTACAATAGAATCATATCTCAACATGCAGTGTCCAACACAGGTCAGTGGCTCAGAAAGACTATCATAAGTTTCTGCTCCTTAAAACATCTCAAATCTACATGTTAAGATTGACTTCATTTTTCCTAGCAATTATTTGTAAATTATTTGGGTTTCTTTTTCCTCACAAAAGAGCATCATATAGGGGAAATCAGATAAAGGGCCAGAAAGTGGAAACACTCAGAAAAGTGTGTTACAGGCAAACTCAAGGCCTAAACAACAGGAGGAAAAGCAAATTCTTGGAACACACAACTCCTCGTATCCTAGGAACCTAGAAAAAACACAAAGATATCATAACAGTGAAGATTAGTCAATAATCTTGAATTAAAATTATAGTTAAATTCTGGCAGAAATTTGACACTGCAATGTATCTTTATACAAAAGTTAACCATCATAATTTATTAGTAAAATTGCAATTAATATCATATTCTATTCCTTCTTGAATTATCTTTTTTTTCCCCACTTTTTTTTTTTCTTTTAGTTTTAGAAAGCTTGGATGAAAGCTTAGGTTATGGATTTTTTAATACTTTTAATATTTACATATGAATCTCCTATATGAATATGATATTGATAGTTCTTTTACCATAGTTACAGAATGTCTGTGTGGGAAGCATTTTCACAGGATCAAAGGATATTCCAAGTTAGAAGGGACCCACAAGGATCATCTAGTCCAACTCCCAAGCGAACACCTACCCAGGGGTCAAACCCACAACCCTGCAGTCATGGGCACCACGCTCTGTCCATCTGAGCCTCCCATTGCCTAGACAATGTCAATGAGTTCCTCATCTAGTCTTTTCTTAAACACCTAAAGGGATGGTGACTCCACCACCTCCCTGGGCAGAGCATTCTACTGAGGAATCACTCTTTCTGTTAAAAAGCTCTTCCTAACATCCAGTCTAAACTTCCTCTGGTGTATCTTAAGGCCATGTCCTCTTATTATGGTACTGGTAACCTGAGAGAAGAGATTTACACCAACTCAATTGCAACATGCCTTTAGGTAGTTGTAAACAGCAATGAGNTACAATATCCATGGCTTTTTTTGTCAACCAGGCAAGTCAACAGCTCATAAAAGGTAATTAGGTTTGTCAGGCAAGACCTACCTCTCCTAAATCTGTGTTGACTAGATCTAATGTCATAGTTATTTTGCAGGTGCTGTGTAATAGTGTTCAGGATTATCTATTCCATGACTTTACCTGGGACCGAGGTCAGGTTGACAGGTCTATTGTTACCTGGATCACCTTTCCAGCCCTTCTTGTGAATGGATGTCACATTAGTCAATTTTTAGTCTTCTGGGACATCACCAGTAAGCCAGGAGTGTTAGTAAATCATGGAGAGTGGCTTAGCGAGTTCATCTGCCAGCTCTTCCATTACTCTAGGATGGATCCCATCTGCTCCCATGGAATTATGAAGTTCCAAGCAGCTCACCAAGTCTTCAGCTACCTCCTCCTGGACTACAGGAGGGCAATACTGCACCCCTACCTCATCTTTCAGTTCAGAAGTCCAGCTGTCCTGTAGGTAATTTGTCTTGCTGTTAAAAGGAGAGGCAAAGAAGGCATTAAGTATCTCTGCCATTTCCTCATCTCTAGTCGCTATATTCCCCTCTACATCCAACAAGGAATTAAGGTTGTTGCAGCCCTTCTTTTTGTTGTTGATGTATTTGTAAAACCATTTCTTGTTGTCCTAGTTTGCAATGCTAGTATGCATTCCCTCTGGGCTTTTGCCTCTGTAATTATTTTCCTGCACGACTTGACATCTTCCTTAAACACACCCTGGCTTACCTCTCCTTTTTTCCAAAGACCACACATCCTCTTTTTTTCCTCTAGTTCTTTCAGAAGCTCCTTGCTCATCCAGGCTGGTCTTCTACCATTCTGACTTGTCTTCCAGCACATTGGGACCATCTGCCCCTGCGCCTTCATGAGCTCATTCTTGAAGTATGTCCAGCCTTCCTGTACCCCCTTGCCATTTAGAGCTGTTTCCCATTGTACCCTCCTAATTAAATTCTTAAATAGTTCAAAATCTGCCCTCACATCTATGTATATTTTCTTATTCTATTTAAGCTAAAGAAATGTCTACATGTGCCTTAGAACAGAAACATGTTCTCATTTTATGTTTCTTTAATGAAAGGACTCTATGTTTAACAAGTAACACGGAAGACTCTTTCATGGATGGAATTCCATGGACCATGTTTTAAATGCCTCAGGGTTAATCATATGAGTCACTGGAACTCCCTTTACAGTCACAAAAAACAAGAGTGATTCTCTTGGCATTTCTTAGGAAAATCATGAGAAGGCATGAAATGTTCTTCGAAAGTATGCAGTGTCAGAAGAGACCTTAAGCTGCAGGTTTCTATTAGACCTCATACTTCCTGTATCTTTCCATTCTTATGCTCTTTCACCCGTGTCAGCAGGCCTTTCCATTATCCATTTAATGCATGATGCTTTGAAAAACAGATAAGCAGTCATCGGGCCAAGAGACCATGATTAACCATCCATCCCTTTTCATTATTCAGATGAATTTGGAACAATAACAGTCCAGCTGCAGATATATGATTTTAACATTTGAGAAGGGAAGAAAAACTTAAAGCTAGTAATTAAAAAAATATTAAGTTATAAAATTGATTATTTTTGGTAAATGTTTTCTTTTGGAAATGAAGCAGGGATATTTTCCATTAAAGTACTGGGTTTTAAATGGATAGAGCTGTTGCATTTAACTTTTGTTTATGATATTAGTTGTGCTCACCAATGATTTGACAGTATTTTTATAATTCTTTAAATATAAGATATTTTAACTCAACTAATGGCTAGAAGTTCTAGCACTGGATGAATTAAAGAATAAATAACAGTATTTTGCAAGACACATATTACTCTGGGGTGTGAGATCTGTTTCTGTGATATGGGAAGCAAACAGCACATCCCTGCTGCTGCTGCTTCTCTTGCAGCTCATTCCCTACTGCTTTTGTTTAATTATCCCACTTTTGGGGAATCAAATGTCCTGTTGCCATTTTACCTTGTTAATATTCCACAACATCATTGTTGCTGTCCCATGCAAATCTAATAGCTCCAACTTCAGGCAATTCATCTTTCTGTGCAGTGTGTAAGGATATTGTCTCTCATTGACACAGCAGAAGCTTCTTGCACATCATTGCTACCCTGCAAAGAATTATCATTAGTGACGCAAAGTTAAGCTGGAGAGCAGTCACTAATGGTGTTCCCTAGGGGTAAACACTTTTTTCACTTCAATATTGAATATGGATGATGGGATATACTGCACCCACTGTGGGCTTCCAGAAGAGACAAAAATGGGAGTATTGGTTAGATTATATCTTTTTGCTGCCATTCAAAGGGATCTCATGAACTTCAAGAAAAAGAAATGACAAGTATAAATCTATGTAGCAGTACCTGATAAGGCCGTTTCAGAAAAAAGGCTTAGCAATCTTGGTAGGCATCAAGTTGACTGATTAGCATTATGACCAATAGTTTCCTGGACTGCATAAGAAGGAGTGCTGCCTACAAGCACTGGAATGTGGTGGAGCCGCCATCCCTGGAGGTGTTTAACAGTAGGCTGGATGAGGCTGGAATCACCGAGGAGGTGGCACGAGAAT